>CAMXCT020001075.1:106654-116654 GCA_947184155.2 Cladocopium goreaui
GTTGCTGTTGCTGCTATAAAATAAAATTAAAATAGAATCTTGCTGCTGCCGTTGCGCTTACTGCTGCTGCGTCTGCTTGTGTCTGCTGCTGCCTACTGATGCCTGCTGCTGCCTGCGGCGGCCTGCTGCCTGCTGCTGGTGCTGCTGCTGGTAGCTGCTGCTGCTGTGGTGCTGCTGTCGTGCTGCTGCAATCAAAGAGCTTCCAAAGCAAGAAACAACTGCTGCTGCTGCTGCTGCCCTTTTGCGTGCTCTTGCCGATGTTCTTGACACCCATTGGTGCCATATAAATGAGAAAATTGCCAAACGTGACGTCTGAAACCATATAGAAATATATACAAGAAAGATATATAGAAGTGCCTAACGTGTCGTCTGACATCCTAGAAAAACACAATTTTTCGACAGATTCTGCTGCTGGAGGCTGCTAGCAGTAAAACAGTTTCGAAAAAATCACCTCCCGGGGGGAAAACACCAGGGCTCTGAAGGACGAGCGAGTGCCAGAACCACGCCAAAAAAGTGCCTAACGTGTCGTCTGAAATCCTAGAAAAAGCTAGATTTTGGGTAGGCTGCTGGCTACTGGCTGTTGGCTGCTACTGGCGCTGGCTGCTAGCTACTGGCTATGTGCACCTTTTGCGTGCTCTTGCCCACGTTCTTGACACCCATTGGTGCTATATAAACGAGAAAACTGCCAAACGTCACGTTTGAAACCCTATAGAAATATATACAATATATAGAAGTGCCTAACGTGTCGTCTGACACCCTAGAAAAACACAATTTTTCGATAGATTCTGTTGCTGGCGGCTGCTAGCAGTAAAACAGGTTCGAAAAAATCACCTCCCGGGGGGGGAAAGCACCAGGGCTCTGAAGGACGAGCGAGTGCCAGAACCACGCCAAAAAAGTGCCTAACGTGTCGTCTGAAATCCTAGAAAAATCTAGATTAGATTTTTGGTAGGCTGCTGGCTACTGGCTGCTGGCTACTGGCTGCTGGCTGCTACTGGCGCTGGCTGCTAGCTACTGGCTATGTGCACCTTTTGCGTGCTCTTGCCCACGTTCTTGACACCCATGCCATCCTAGAAAAACACAATTTTTCGTGCTGCTAGCTGCTGCACTGCTGCCGTTGCGCTTACTGCTGCTGCGTCTGCTTGTGTCTGCTGCTGCCTACTGATGCTTGCTGCTGTCTGCTGCTGCCTGCTGCTGCCTGCGGCGGCCTGCTGCCTCCTGCTGGTGCTGCTGCTGGTGGCTGCTGCTGCTGTGGTGCTGCTGTCGTGCTGCTGCAATCAAAGAGCTTCCAAAGCAAGAAACAACGGCTGCTGCTGCTGCTGCTGCTACTTCTGCTGCTGCTGCTGCTGCCTTTTTGCGTGCTCTTGCCCATGTTCTTGACACCCATTGGTGCCATATAAATGAGAAAATTGCCAAACGTGACGTCTGAAACCCTATAGACATATATACAAGATATATAGAAGTGCCTAACGTGTCGTCTGACATCCTAGAAAAACACAATTTTTCGACAGATTCTGTTGCTGGTGGCTGCTAGCAGTAAAACAGGTTCGAAAAAATCACCTTCCGGGGGGAAAACACCAGGGCTCTGAAGGACGAGCGAGTGCCAGAACCACGCCAAAAAAGTGCCTAACGTGTCGTCTGAAATCCTAGAAAAATCTAGATTTTTGGTAGGCTGCTGTGGCTGCTACTGGCGCTGGCTGCTAGCTACTGGCTATGTGCACCTTTTGCGTGCTCTTGCCCACGTTCTTGACACCCATTAGTGCCTGCTGCTGGTGCTGCTGCTGGTGGCTGCTGCTGCTGTGGTGCTGCTGTCGTGCTGCTGCAATCAAACAGCTTCCAAAGCAAGAAACAACTGCTGCTGCTGCTGCTGCTGCTGCAGCTTTGTGTTATTGGTTCCATGGCTGCAAGAATGTTGTTGTTGTTGTTGTTGTTGTTGCTGTTGCTGTTGCTCTTGCTGTTGCTGCCATAAAATAAAATTAAAATAGAATCCTGCTGCCTGCTGCCTGCTGCTGCCTGCTGCTCCTGCCTGCTGCTGGCTGCTGCCTGCTGCTCCTGCCTGCTGCTGGCTGTTGCTGGCTGCTGCTGGCTGCTGCTGGCTGCTGCTGGCTGCTGCTGGCTGCCTAACGCCGGCTGCTGCTGGTTGCTGCTGCCGGATGCTGCCTGCCAGACACCTACTGCTGCCTGCTGCTGGCTGCCTGCTGCTACCTGCTGGTCCTGCCTGCTGCTGGCTGCTGCCTGCTCCTGCCTGCTGCTGGCTGTTGCTGGCTGCTGCTAGCTGCTGCTGGCTGCTGCTGGCTGCCTAACGCCAGCTGCTGCTGGTTGCTGCTGCCGGATGCTGCCTGCCAAACACCTACTGCTGCCTGCTGCTGGCTGCTGCTGGCTGGTGCGGGCTGCTGCTGGCTGCTGCTGGCTGCTGCCTGCTGCCTGCTGCCTGCTGCTGCCTGCTGCTGCCTGGTAGTAAAAGTAGCAGTGCAGCACCTCTTCTTCCCTTACGCGCTCCCCCTTGCATCGGCCGGGGTCAGCGAATTATTATTATTCTTTCCTGGCAGCTGTGTCATAAACTCTTTTTCCCTTACGCACTCCCCCTTGCGTCTGCCGGGGTCGGCGGATATATATATATATATATATGTGTGTGTGTGGCACACATGTACATAAAGTAAATACTGTAATTAACTAAATAACTAAATGACTAAAAAACTAAATAACTAAATAACTAAATGACTAAATACATGCATACATACATGACATTACATTACCTTACCTTGCAATAGCATACCATACCATACCATTACCACCCCATTGCCATTACCATTACCATTACCATACCATTACCATTGCCATACCATTACCATACCATTACCATACCATTACCATACCATACCATACCATACATTTATGCATACATACATACATTACATTACTTTTAATTTTACTTTTACTTTTACTTTGACTTTACATTACTTTACTTTACTTTACTACATACATGCATGCATGCATGCATACATACATACAGACACACATACACACATACACACATACATACAGACAGACAGACAGACAGACAGAGAGACAGACAGACATACATACATACATACCTACCTACCTATTGACCGACCTACGTACGTACGTACATACAGACAGACAGACATAACAAAACATAACATAACAAAACATAACATAACACAACATTACATTATATTACATTACATAACATACATAACATTCATAGCATACATAACATACACGACATGCATGGCATACATGACATACATGACATACATGACATACATGACATACTTGACATGCGTGACATACATGACATACATGACATACATGACACACATAACATACATATTATACATAACATACATAACAAACATAACATACATTACATAACATACATACTATACATACCATCCATACCATCCATGCCATTCATACCATTCATACCATACATACATGCATACATGCATACATGCATACGTTACATACATTACATACATTACATACATTACATACATAGATACATAGATACATAGATACATAGATACATAGATACATAGATACATAGATACATACATAGATACATAGATACACAGATACACAGAGACATAGATACATAGATACATAGATACATAGGTACAGACATAGATAGAGAGAGATATAGATAGATAGGTAGATAGATAGATAGATAGATAGATACATAGATAGATAGATAGGTAGGTAGGTAGATAGATACATATTTAAATATTTAAATATTTAAATATTTAAATATTTAAATTTTTAAATGCATACATACATACATACATACATACATACATACATACATACATACATACATACATACATACACACATACACACATACACACATACACACATACACACATACACACATACACACATACATACATACATACATACATACATACAATCATACAATATGAAAACATTTAAATATAAATTCAACATATGTGCGCGATCTGATGTATTCTGTCGAATGTATATATGTATTTTTTCGCCACATTTTCTTAGTCTACTTCTGGGTTTGCACCCCACACAGGCAATTGCGAGACTTGTGAATGTTCATCAAACCCTGGGTGCCATACCATTCCAACTGGCCAGCTGAGGTTGCCCTCCTTTTAGTGGAAGGTAAAGGCAGCGAGAAGAAGGAACAGAGCGACTCCAAAGGCCCTGAGCCAACAGTACCTGGGCCGAAGATTCATGAGATGTCCCGAAATTCGGTGGTTTGTGCTTTGGGATTCCCTCATTTTTGGATGTCAGTGGAAGATATGCCACAGATTCACAGATGTTTCAGTTTTGGATGTTCTTCAGGTTCATGGCAAAATCCGGATTGATGAGCAGTACGATGAGGATGCAGCTGGTGACAGGCCACCTGGTGCCTCCCTCACCTTGGTTGAGATATGTTGAGATTACACACGGGTCAGACAGCGTCGAAGCATTGTAAAAATCTAAGGCTTGCAAGATGTGACTCCAGTTTGATGCACCGAGTTTGATGCACCAATGACGTCAAGATGACTCTGCTCCCAAGGGGCATCCCAGATCATCTCGTTGTCCGGGACCAGGAATTCGCACCTTCTGGAGTCCAGCGCGTTTTCCGCCTTCGCTTTGGAGGAGGAACAGCTGGAGGACCAAAAGTTTGGCATTGATGAAAATTCCTGGGCCTTTTATGGATATAAGATGATATACTATGGCATATACAAACATATACCAACATGACATTTCACCACATTGTTTTTTTTTGGATCGTGGCTCACGGGGGATTGAGTTGCCTGGTGGGAAATCCTGGATCCACAGCGCTCAACTGATTCACCAGTGATTCTGATGCCAGCAAATGTGAGGATCGGGCATGGCCTAGTGCCATTTTGGAGCTTAAAGTATTGATCAGATTTGTTTGGGGCAGAGTAAGTGGTATAGAATGGTATAGATTCAATGTTTTTTTAATTGTATTTGATGTTGCATGGATTTCTAGATGTCAGTTTTGGCAACAAAAAACCTCCCCAACAAACTACACAGACTGATGCCCACCTGGCAACCGGCGGACCTATCAGGAGCCGCAAAATCCAGAGACTGAGGCACCCCCGGAAGTTGAGTCCGAGACGAGGACCACGTTTGTTGGTGAATTGTTGGTCAATGGATGACGTGTTGGAGATGTGATGTGGAACATATCTCAAGATAAATATCCCATAGAGGGACCAAACATGTTTGGTGGACACCACTTTTTGTTGATGTTGTATGGTTTGTGTCAAGTTTTTTTTTCACCGAACGTGGTGAAGGAAGATGCGGAGAGAGGCAACTCTTTGAGTTGATTCACAACATTTCGAGAGAGAGAGATATATATATTTATAGGGATAGAGACCTAATCTTTATTAACCAATCAGTATAATGGAATGATGTTGCGCAACAGTGACAGTTTCTTCTGTCAGGAAGCCTTGTCGCAACTGCGCTTTGGGTGTTCTTCTGGCGCGGCGGATTGTTTGGGATCTGTTGCGATATCGTGAAGGGACGGTCATTGCTAGTCACTGCATCACTTTTCCAAGTGGGGAGGTTTCTACGAAAATGGGGGGTCCCCCAGAAACCATAGGTTAAACGATTAAACATAATTAATCATAGGGTTTCAAATGGTGTCCATAGATTTTCATCCTAAAATGGAACCTGGGGATGGATGAATTGGGCCAGGCCGTTGTGGCCGGCACCTTGGCGGGTGTGCAGAGCGTGCCGGCCACGTTGTACAACTTGGAGCCTTGGTGGCGTCGTGGTGATTTTTTGGGCACCTGGCTAAGCCCGGCTACCTGGAGAATGCTTGGAGAATGCTTGGAGAATGCTTGGAGATATCTGGAGATGTGCTAAGATGTGCTGTGTGGCTGTGAAATGTGACTCGAATTTTGCTGTGGGATGATGTGGGATGATGTGGGATGATGTGCCAATCATGAGCCTGTTGATGAAGCAAGGTCACCAAGGCGATTTCCGGCATTTCTGCAGTCAGAAGCACAACCCATTTTTTGCCAAGGAGCATCCGGAGTATCCATCCACTGCTGTCGTCTTTCCACAGTGCGTGGGTGTTTGGTTTGCATCAACAGCAACTCGACTGAGAAGATAGCATGTTGCTAAGTGCTGGAAACGCCCCTGACGGCGAAATTTGTTGGTTTGCTTATGCTGCTCATGGCTGATACATTGTCCAGTTCTGGGGCCTCCACTCTTTTTTATGTTGCGGAGAGAGAAGATGTTGCACAAAATTCTCCTCAGGGATCACAGCAAGAGAATCAGGATGGTGGTTCGGCTCTGCCAAAACCATATATATATACAGAATTCAAGGCATTTCAATGCACAGTTCTCTAATTTGACTGTCCCTGCCTTTGTTCCAACTGAGGGCATCTACCTCCTCTACAGCGGCTACGCGCAAGTGCGCCGTAAGCCTGTGCAGCACGCGGTGATCCGGCCCGCCTTTGTCAGTGGCTGCATCTGGTCAGTCGGATTTCTCTTCATGATCAAAGGGATCCATGAGCTCCTTGGCTCAACCTGCTGTGATGCCAAAATTCAACAGTTTTGGGAAAGTTGGGCAATTCTCAGACCAAAATTTTGACCCAAGGCTCCTTAAATCATTGTATTTGCTCCCAGTGTCGTGGCAGGTTGGGCTTTGCCGTTGGTTACACCCTGGACGCGGTGGGACCCATCATCATCGCCAGCATCGTCTCCATTTGTTGGTTCAAAGAAATCACCGGGCGACGTCAGCTGATGCCGCTGGGATCGACTGGGATGGGCTCCAATGCAGCTGGGGATGATGCGGAATCAGCTGGTGAGGCAAAATTTGAGAGCC
Organism: Cladocopium goreaui; assembly: GCA_947184155.2. NCBI lineage: Eukaryota > Dinophyceae > Suessiales > Symbiodiniaceae > Cladocopium > Cladocopium goreaui. The sequence continues at coordinate 113,489 of CAMXCT020001075.1, forward strand.
AAGGGACCAGGGCGGTTGGTCATTTTTGAGCCTCTTAAGCCTCCAGTTTTAGGTACCCCAACACTGGCTCATACGCTGATGATGGGCTTAGCTTCGCTACTTGGATCATGTGAATCCTGGGGAGAGTATTAACCATCATCCACCCTTGTTAGTGGCATATTGGGTGCTATTTCTATGGGGGACCTAGAGGATTTCGCCCCTCAGTTCCGAGGATCTACTGGACTGCTGAAGCCCTCCAGTTGCTGGGGGTGATTCTCATCACTGTGTTCAGCAAGCAATGACTTCCCAGATTTGCCAGCTCTTGGGTGGGCGTTCACAGCGCAGGGAACAGAGCGCCGCGCATCTTTATCAGGATGTGACAAGGTGCCTTTATCTCACACCCAGATTTTTCACTCTTGAAGGCCGCAAAGAACTTCGACACCGAACCATTTCCCATAGTTTGACCATTCTTGCTCCTTAAGGGAGTCCCTTGGTCACGCCATTATTTTTCACTTATGCTGTAGGGCAAACCATTGGATGCCCAGGCAAAAAAAGGGCCGCAATGCGGCTCCAGCGATTTCAACCCAGGACCCAATGTTACTGCTCCGCACAACCTGGTAGTGTGCCGTTGTCGAATTGAAGCCTCAAAGCAATCCAAACCTCGCTGGGAATCAGTAGGAACTCTCAGTTTTCGTCACGTGAAGACGGATGGTGAAAGCATTATGAGCTTCGCCCCAGCGAGACAGACATGGCGTGGTTGCGAGACGTTGCGAGTTCCAAATATCATGAATAGCCCCAATACACCCGTATCATTGGTGATATTCGGTTCGCTATTATACGCTGCCGTGTTCTTAACCTTTTATTTATTGAATAAAAATTATTGGTTACTGATTGATGATGGTTAACTTTATTTGATGATAGAGTCAAATTTCAATTCCGGTTGGGTCGTGGTATTTGTACATTGCTTTTGCCTGCGGAGATTTTACTGCACGGCCTCAGCTTTTCGCTTCTTTTAGTGAAATCGCTGATTTCCTAATTTTCTACAGCTTTTAGCTTGCCAAGCAGTTTCCAAAGTCAAGTTGCGTCCAGAGATTGAGAGTTTTGGTGGATGATGTGCAAACTTGGCTATTTGCTATTTATATGTTTTGCCATTACACGTGGCTTTCTTACTGAAAAGCATGGATTGGTCTTGGTTTTTGCTGTTTTTGGGACTGCTAGAGCTCTTCAGCTCTGGATGCTGCCTGCTGCCATGGCACCAAAGACCTAGCAAGTATGGGAAAAGCTGATGACTACTGGCTGGATGCCTTGGATAGGTGAGACATTTGGGTTGGTTTGAAATTGGGGTATATCACCCCACTGGCAATGAAACATATGGAACATCATGATCATCCATTGGAATTGGGGAGGTCCCATTTGGAGACAATTCCATTGCAAGTTTCCTGCCTCCAATTAGCCAGGACAAATTTGGACCGGTTCTGGGGCATCCCGCTGAACAACATTCCATCCCTCCCCGGGATGAAGACCCCAATGGCTTTCCTATTTTTCAGGGTGGCTACTTTCTCTTGCTTTATTCCAATCATTCCAATCCCTCTTTTCATTGGTTGATCTCCTCATGTTTTCATCATACTTCCATTCCATTCCATTCCCATGTTTCATGAGTTGAAACAGTTTGCCAGAACCCTCACCTTCACGCCGCCCAATTGGCTTGCTGGCCGTGGGGTTGCCTCTCTAGGCGGTGCCGATCTCAGAGGTCTCTGCTGTGTCGGTGCTATGGCGCGCTGGCTGCTGCCAGCACTGCTGGGCTCGGTGTTGGGGTTGGAGCCTTTTCCCACACCACCGGAGCAGACTGCTGAGCAGATCAGTGCCCGGAACTGATGGGATTGAGAGGGGCAGGAGACCATGATGGGCCTCCAGGATTTTCTACATGGCATGGTGTAACTTTTGATCCTAATCAACCCCGGGAAAAAGCTACAGGGAGTGGGAGTCACAGCCTCAGCTATAGTTTTTTCTTTTACGCCATTGTATCGGGGATCATTTGATTGCAGGTGGAAAGTTGCAGCAAGCAGCTTTACCCCGGCTGTTGGTTGTGAAGTTTCAGCTACTCATTTCGCAGAATGTGGCATTCTGCCAGACGGACTTCCTACAACCTAGCCATTACATGGCTGTTTTTGTTGTAAACGCCTGTTGTCCAGTGCAATAAAATTAAAGTGAAGTGGAATTCTTGAGATACAGGCTTAGGATCAGCTTTGATGAGTGGCAATGACCACAAAGATCCGACAAGGAAGTCAGGAAATGCTTAGCTCATCTTAGCTCGATAATGAAAAACCTATGGGTTTCCAAATGTCCCTCTTATAAATCAACATAAATCAATTATTTCGCTGGTGGTTTCATTTTTTCCAGTCCATCCCTGGGATGACCATGGGATGATCCCCAGTGGCTCAGGGTGAGATCTAAGGCAACTTCCAGCGCATCCGTGCCAGGGCCAGGGATGCCAGCTTGGCAGCTACACCTCAGGCAGGGGATGTCTTTATGATGCCACAAACACCTGGATGGTTGGGAGGGGAACTTTTCCTTCCTTCTTTGGTGTTGGGTATGTGTTCCTACATTTGCTTGGGGGCAGATACAGCAGTAATCATTTGTCCTTTGTGATGATTTCCTTTTCGCGAGTGGCAGATGGAGCAGGATGATCAAGAGATATCAAAAGCTTCGTGGATCAGAAGCCACAGATCGGCCCCGATCCTCTTGGAATGGGATGCAATTTTTTGACAGGCAGGCCTGGTTTTTAAGTTTGCGCCCCGTCACGAGCAGTTGCCCAGCGCGGGATTTTTGCCAGGTCTTGGCATACTTCGATTCGCAGCCCTTTCGCGGCATGCTGAAAGACTGCTGCCCAAAAATAGCAGACCTGCCAGCCGAGGACAGCAGGTGAAGGGGTGCTGGTTGTTGAACTTGCTTGCTGAAATATTTTTGCATCTCCTTTGTGATCATTGTAGTCAGTACAATTTTGTTGGGTATAAACCCGTAGGCAGATATGCAGCTATGGGTCAGCATTTCAATTCTTTGAGCTCAAAACGTCATTTTTTTGCAAGCACCTGCCTTTCAAACAAATGCCTACCTAGCTATCAAAGAAATAAATGACCCGTCCCAAAGTCAAGGCCGTTGGCATGTCTGCAGGAGCTGCTGAGACGCT
>CAMXCT020001075.1:121654-124154 GCA_947184155.2 Cladocopium goreaui
TATATATAATTATATATATATATATACAGTGTATATATATATATAAATGCGCGCGCACACACACATATATATATATATACATACAGTATATACATACATACATATATATATATACATATGCACATATACATATACATGTGTATAATATATATACATATATATACATATACATATACATATACATATACACATACACATACACATACACATACACATACACATACACATACATACATACATACATACATCCATGCATACATACATACATACATACATACATACATACATACATACATACATACATACATACATACAACATACTACATACTACATACATACATACATACATACATACATACATACATACATACATACATACATACATACATATATACATATATATATGTATGTAGCCCCAGTTTTCAAACTTCTCAGGACCCAAAAAATCCTACTTCCCCTGCCCAAGGAGTCGGATATTTTGGCAAATCCTCGGCTGCCTGAGGCATTGGTAGACGGAATTACTCCCCGCCTCCAAAAAATGGAACCCTGGATTGTAATTCCAGGATTCTTCGGAGAATGGCTCCGTCCGAGCGTTTTGACAACAAAAAGGGTCACCCAGAATGGATCTGATACATTCCACCAGGGTTTCTTGGGGGATGTTTATGATGACATCTTTCATCCACATGTTTCTTAACAGTTGCAGCCAAGATATTCCGCCCCACGTGTTGCTTCCCTGCTTCGTTACTCTTCGTTGTCAGGCCGTGAAGTTTGGCATTGGCAGCTTTCCCACACTCTTTGGCACTCAAGATGGACGTGATATGCAGGCCATCGCCAAGAGATTGCACTGGCCACTGCCGCTGGGCGAAAAAACGATTTGGGGGCCTATGTGGTCATCCATCCTACACTGTCCTACACTCTACGACTGTTTTGTGATGGTCCGAAATCAAGAATCATTCTGTGTCTTAGAGCCACTAGCACTCCTAACTCCATCCGTCAGTTTCACGTGTTACACTAATCACCACACCCTCCCAAGCAATCCCCAAACAGAGTAGTAGATGGAAGTGTCACACCGCCTTGAGGGAGTAGAGAACAAGCTTAATTTTTTTTAGAAAGTCTCTCCTCAACTTACTCAGGTTGGGCATGACATTCGGTTCCGCCGAGGTTTTGGTCCTTTGGCACCGGAGATCCCACCGCGCAGGATCCCCACATGTGGCTGGGCTGATCAGAGGCCCCCTTCATGCAGTGAACGTTGCCATGTGAACTTCTTGAGAAGCCAGCTTAAATCTATTGAGGTCCCAACCATCCCCAATTAGTTTGATCACTTTTTAATGGTGATTCGCATTTTCCCTCAAGTCCCAGGACCTTGGACTTGAAGCTCCCTGGCAACCTGCGCATCGCGGATCCGGAGAACATTCTGATGACCACCAATGGCACGGTCGCGTGGTGAACCGGAGCCGGCTGATGCTATGGATGTAGGAATTGACCATCCAGCCATCCAGAAGATAAAGATGATAAATGTGAAGTATCCCAGAATCCCAGGTGCTGATTTTGATAAGTGAGCCGCTCAGTTCCAGAAAACATGGAGAATCGTTGCAGGTTCGGCAGAAAGCTTTGTAGGTCTATGTAGGTCTAGGTTCCCAGGCCTGTTGGCCAAGGTCAGGTGAGATCACCATCCACGAATGTTTGCTATACACAGCGTATCCTGATGCCACTCGTGAGTCACTGTGATTCATAGCGGTCCTCAACAGATGGAAACGCAAAATCCTTTCAACATAGCGAGCGTCTCCATCTTCATCTCCTTTGGTGAGCTGGATGTGGTGTACGGGAAACAAATAAAACAGTGGTGTTCCCGTGGGCAAATCCCATCAAATCAGCCAAGTGATTTACAAAAAGTTGTTGGCTTGCTCGAGGTAAGCGGTTCGGCTTCCGAGACTTTTGAGAAGGTTTGGCAAGAAGCTGTAGAAGTGTGTCTTGGATTTGGTCACGTCAAAATGGCGTCGAAATGGGTATGGGTAAAAAATATTGATACTTTGGTGAACATGACAGTTTCTGGCAAGTGCCGAAAACAAATATGTGGATTCAACGGCCAGATTTTGGGGTATGGGCACCCCCACAACATGGATGACTCCGAATTCCTTTTCCATGCTGCCACTTTTGTTCGTCCAAGTGGATGGTTTGATATACCCATGAGTGACCAAGTCTGTATGTAAGTCCAACGAAGTGGGGGCACCAGTTTGGGACCATTTCCCATCCAGCGCGGTTCAACCCGGACGTTAGTTGATGGTTGTGAATGGCGCCTTCTAGCAGGCTTAATGACCCAATGCAGGGGAAAGCCTTACACAGAAAACTTCATTTGTGAGCAATTACGGTGCATCCCTATTCTGCATGGTACTTTTCCGATTTTTGTGTGCCCCGCTTGGTAAATAGTTTTTGGACCCCACGAAAGGAGATTTGTAATGCCATGCGAGGCAAGTCGTATCTGTAATCCATTGGCTGGTGC
>CAMXCT020001075.1:129154-171654 GCA_947184155.2 Cladocopium goreaui
CCCTCCGGCAGCCAACCCCGAGATGAGGTGATCATCGGCACAGTGGGCATCTCCACCTATGGTGAGAAGATGAATCAGGCCTTGGTCATAGTGAGAAACAAAGTCTCCAGGTGAACCAGCGATGCCCTTTTTGGCCTGGCAGCAGGGGGCTGGTGCATCAATGCCGTGCATTGGTTGGTCCCTGGCTGTTGGTACCCGGAGTTTGTCCTGTCCTTTCGCAGGATTTGGCGGAAAGGTTTGGCTACAAGCCGTCGGACAAGGAGTTGGAATACAGTTCCTGTGGCTGCAACTTTAGACCGACCGCTTTGGAGGAATTTGGATGTCCTGGTATGATCCCCAAAGTCAAAGTTGCTCTTGGTAAACCACCCACTCTGCGTGGGTTCTGCACTAGTCACTATCCAGCAACTAACTTCCCCAGTCATATCCGTATGAGGGTCCTTTGCACGGGTGTTATGGGCTGTTCAGGACGCATTGAGGCATGCTGATCTTGGCTGCTGGGATTCCCTTACCAAAACGGCCGACAGCTCAGGTGACATGGACAACATCTTTCCCAGGTATCGCTTCTTCCCCACCAACGGTGCAGACATGGAGTATACCGGGCCAGTGACGGTGGATGCCATGACGTTGTACCTGAAGAAGGAGTTGCCCCGGACAGGAAAGCTTGGCTAGGAAATCGGTGCCCCACCCGAATGGCGAGGTAAAGAAGCAACTCCAAGCAAACAGGGAGATAAGATGAGACAACCCACGAAAGAATATGCATGTTTAATGTTTTGAACGCCGCTCCTGTGTCGTCATGGTCACATGATGTCTTAAATTTGCCCGAGGAGGCAAAGATCTACTTCGGCCTCAAGGGTACTATCCGCGAGTTCGACAAGTTACTCAGCAAGGATGGGACCCTTCTCAATCTGACTAGCGGCTAGCGGTTTGACACCTTTTCCAAACGTTTCCGGCCAGGGGGTACCATGGCAGAGTAGGGGCCTCCGAGGTTGGCGGCCGACTTCGTAAAAGAGGGGGCAAACAAGGCAGAAGTCCTTAAGACGCTTTGGCCAGAGGTGGGTTCGGGTCAATCCAACCAGACATGGTTATCATGTTTTGTAAAGTTTTGTAGGTAATTTCCGATTGGGTTTCTTGTTGCCATGTTGTGGGCAGGTGCTGTTGGTCATATTTCAATATCCTGCCGTAGTGAAGTGAGTCAAAGCTGGGTGGCTGGAAAGGGCTGAGGGTCCAAGGCTCTTGGGGAGAAGAAAAAGGTGATGCTCAGGCGTTGAGGGTGAAATGGAAGTTAAACGAAAGGTCAGTCAAAGATGCTGATGTTTCTTGTTGCTCTTTCGTTTTCAGGAGTGGATGATATGGCACGTATGGTTATATAAGCGATACAGTGATATAATGTAACGAACTTGCTTCATCAAAATGCCCATGATCTTTGGAGATCCCTGCGGCCACCCTAATATCTCTTTCTGGAATCTGGGGTGAGCTCCGAGATTTCCATAGATTTCAAAAATTTTGCGGCTCCTTCCCATTGGACATGTCAGCATTTGACTGGGTCAAAGTCCACATTTGAAATGATCCTTTCTCGAATTTCTGTTTGGCAATCCAACCTGGCCATGGATAATCCATCGGTGATGCTGAGGAATGCCAAGGCTGCAGCAGATGCGCTTGAAGGCATGTTTGAACCATTGCTGCATGGAAGCTGGAACGATGATGTAAGGGGAGAAGAAGGAGAGAGAAATCAGTGGTATATGCCCCCAGCTTCCTTCAGCGAAAAAGCAACACGAATCCCATCCCAGAATTAGCTTGAAGGGAAATGGCCTGAAACGCACACCTTGTATAGGTCCGCGGGGTTTATTTCCCGATCAACCATTGTAACATGGGGAAAACATATTCTCTGCAGTTGATGGCAGAGACTCGTCGGGTCGATGCAGGCGCCGACAAGGATGCAGCGGCTTACTACGTGAGAGCCATGGAGAAGTCACAAGAGAAGGGTGACTGGTTCAAGCACCTTGGACTCAGGGATTAATCAGACCTGGCAGGCTGGGAACCCCTCAGTTGTTGATGGGAAAATCTGCACATGGATGTAAATTGGCATGTTCTATGGTGTGAAGTGTTAATCTGATGTGGTCTGCAAAGTTGGTGGTTGTTGCTGATATAGATTGCTAGTGACCTTTTTTTTGATCCGTTCTGTTTCAACTCTAGATTCTTTGGCCCACATTATTCCTGCGTAATCATTTGTATATTTTGTATATAGTTGTTGGTGATATCGCGAAGTCTGGGTCTTTAAAAGACCGCCGTTGTCCAGTGTGGTTCCGTCGTTCCGTCCCCCATGATTTGGGGGGAAACACTCCCCGAATCTAAGGACTGAGACCGACCGGCTGAAGCAGATCATCGGCGGGGGCAAGGCAGGAGGATGTCTGAAATTTGGGATAAAAATTGGGATAACATTTGGGTATATCATCGGTATATAGCTTCATTTCTGGCGGTTACAGGGGGAAAATATGGGAAAATGAATGAACATGATTAGAATCCAGTGGAATTGGGAGTCTTTCATTTTCGGAGAAACCTATTCCTGTGTTGCTTCTGATTCAAGATGATCAAAGTGTGGAAGGGCGGCTGAGATGCTGGCGATTTTCTGCTGAGGTGGCCCCAAGCAAGAAGGATGATATGCAGCTGAAGGCGCGGGATTCTGGGGACCGAAAGGGATATCATTGCACAACGCACTCAGAATGCACATGGAGGTTGGCATACGGACATGCACATGATGCATTCTCTCCCTCTCTTACACGTACTGTATGAATAAATCTACATGGACAGCACATCGGACACTCACACACACACACTCACACACTGTGGGACATTTAGCCATTGGAATCCTATACTTTAGATTCCTAAATTTCTGACTGTGACCAAAAACAACTCGTATATATATATGATCGAGAGACCTTTAGAGGTACCATTTTGTTCCGGTTAAATTGATTTAATAATGTTTAATTTTTAATCCTTTTAATCCTCCAGAGCCTTTGGGGGATTAAACAGGATTAAAAGGATTAAATGATTTAATCCTTTTAATCCTTTTAATCCTCCAGAGCCTTTGGGGGGAATAAAAGGATTAAAAGGATTAAATCATTTAATCCTTTTAATCCTTTTAATCCTCCAAAGCCTCTGGAGGATTAAAAGGATTAAAAGGATTAAATGCTTGGTCCTCACATTGGGGTTCTGGGGGCTCTGGAGGATTAAAAGGATTAAAAGGATTAAAAGGATTAAATGATTAAGGATTTAATCCTTTTAATCCTCCAGAGCCTTTGGGGGATTAAATGGATTAAAAGGATTAAATGATTTAATCCTTTTAATCCTCCAGAGCCTTTGGGGGATTAAAAGGATTAAATCATTTAATCCTTTTAATCCTTTTAATCCTCCAGAGCCCCCAGAACCCCAATGTGAGGACCACGCATTTAATCCTTTTAATCCTTTTCATCCTTTAAAAATCCTTTTAATCCTTTTAATCCTCCCGGAGGCTTTGGAGGATTAAAAGGATTAAAAGGTTAAACATTTAAGCCATGCCTTGGAGCCTTAACTCCATATCTCTGGGGCTATTAAAGGATTAAAAGGATTAAAAGGATTAAAAGGATTAAATGATTTAATCCTTTTAATCCTCCAGAGCCTTTGGGGGATTAAAAGGATTAAAAGGATCAAATCATTTAATCCTTTTAATCCTTTTAATCCTCGAGAGCCTTTGGGGGATTAAATGGATTAACAGGATTAATGATTTAATCCTTTTAATCCTTTTCATCCTCCAAGCTTTTGGGGGATTAAAAGGATTAAAAGGATTAAAGGTTAAAAAGGATTAAAAGAATTAAAAGGATTAAAAGGGATTAAATCTTTAATCCCTTTTAATCCTTTTAATCCTTTTAATCCTTTTAATCCTCCAGAGCCCCCAGAACCCCAATGTGAGGACCACGCATTTAATCCTTTTAATCCTCCAGAGGCTTTGGAGGATTAAAAGGATTAAAAGGATTAAATCATTTAATCCAATGCTTGGGCCTTAGACTCCAGATCTCTGGGGGATTAAAAGGATTAAAAGGATTTTAATCCTTTTAATCCTCCAGAGCCTTTGGGGGATTAAACGGATTAAAAGGATTAAATGATTTAATCCTTTTAATCCTTTTAATCCTCCAGAGCCTTTGGGGGATTAAATGGATTAAAAGGATTAAATGATTTAATCCTTTTAATCCTTTTAATCCTCCAGAGCTTTTGGGGGATTAAAAGGATTAAAAGGATTAAAAGGATTAAATCATTTAATCCTTTTTAATCCCTTTAATCCTTTTAATCCTTTTAATCCTCCAGAGCCCCCAGAACCCCAATGTGAGGACCAAGCATTTAATCCTTTTAATCCTTTTAGTCCTCCAGAGGCTTTGGAGGATTAAAAGGATTAAAAGGATTAAATGATTTAATCCTTTTAATCCTTTTAATCCTCCAGAGCCTTTGGGGGATTAAATGGATTAAAAGGATTAAATGATTAAATCCTTTTAATATCCCTTTTATCCTTTTAATATCCTTTTAATCCTTTTAATCCTCCAGAGCCCCCAGAACCCCAATGTAGGACCAAGCATTTAATCCTTTTAATCCTTTTAATCCTCCAGAGCCTTTGGGGGATTAATAGGATTAAAAGGATTAAATTATTTAATCCAATGCTTGGGCCTTAGACTCCAGATCTCTGGGGGATTAAAAGGATTAAAAGGATTAAACGGATTAAAAAGGATTACATTTCGCGGCTGTTTCTTGGTTTTGCGCCTGCTTCTTGGCCTTTCCGCCTGTCTCTTGGCCTTTGTGCCTGTCTCTTGGCCTTTGCGCCTGTCTCTTGGCCTTTGCGCCTGTCTCTTGGCCTTTGCGCCTGTCTCTTGGCCTTTGCGCCTGTCTCGTGGCCTTTGCGCCTTTCTCTTGGCCTTTGCGCCTTTCTCTTGGCCTTTGCGCCTGTTTCTTGGTTTTGCGCCTGCTTCTTGGCCTTTCCGCCTGTCTCTTGGCCTTTGTGCCTGTCTCTTGGCCTTTGCGCCTGTCTCTTGGCCTTTGCGCCTGTCTCTTGGCCTTTGCGCCTGTCTCTTGGCCTTTGCGCCTGTCTCGTGGCCTTTGCGCCTTTCTCTTGGCCTTTGCGCCTTTCTCTTGGCCTTTGCGCCTGCTTCTTACATTTCGCGGCTGTTTCTTGGTTTTGCGCCTGCTTCTTGGCCTTTGCGCCTGTCTCTTGGCCTTTGCGCCTGTCTCTTGGCCTTTGCACCTGTCTCTTGGCCTTTGCGCCTGTCTCTTGGCCTTTGCGCCTGTCTCTTGGCCTTTGTGCCTGTCTCTTGGCCTTTGCGCCTGTCTCGTGGCCTTTGCGCCTGTCTCTTGACCTTTGCACCTGTCTCTTGGCCTTTGCGCCTGTCTCTTGGCCTTTGCGCCTGCCTCTTGGCTTTCGCATCTGTTTCTTCGTTTTTGCGCCTGCTTCTTGGCCTTTGCGCCTGTCTCTTGGCCTTTGCGCCTTTCTCTTGGCTTTTGCGCTTGCTTCTGGGCCTTTGCGTCTGTGTCTTCGTTTTTGCGCCTGCTTCTTGGCTTTTGCCTTTGTATTTGCTTTGCTGGACTTACCTTTTAACATTTTTAAGCTTGTTTTTTAAGCTTCTGGTTGTACCTTTTTGTATATTCTTGTTCTTGGCTTGCATTTTTCCCATTAACATATTATAATATATAGTTCTTTTTCTAAAACAGAAAACCTTTGAAATATGATGGCATAGTACATATGACATATTATTGATTTGGCAGGGACCATTCATGTTTCATTGTACAATCTAGACTGACGGATGCTGCGTGAGAAGCTAATAGGCCGACAAACAAGAGAGGTATAACAGCTCTGTTAGGGCAGTTGTCGTTTTGGCTACAAGCTAGAACCTACTCACCCTAAAAAGTTGCGAAAAGGGAGCCTTATCTGTCACCGAATTATATCGGATGCGGGGCTGGTGTTGCTGCTGTTGCATGTCGGTAGCGGAGCTGGTAGGGGAGCTGGTAGCGGAGTATTCCTAGCTGGTTTCGCGGGAGGGAATCACATGCTTGATGGTGCCTTTGTTTGCTTTGGGCAACACGGCCGAACTGTCTGCTGGAGATGGTCTATGAGAAACCAAAAGGCCAACAAACAAGAGAGGTATAACAGCTCTGTTAGGGCAGTTGTCGTTTTGGCTACAAGCTGGAACCCGCCCAGCCTAAAAAGTTGCGAAAAGGGAGCCTTATCTGTCACCGAATTATATCGGATGTGGGGCTGGTGTTGCTGCTGTTGCATGTCGGTAGAGGAGGTGGTAGGGGAGGTGGTAGCGGAGTATTCCTAGCTGGTGTCGCGGGAGGGAATCACATGCTTGATTGCTTGATGGTGCCTTTGTTTGCTTTGGGCAACACGGCCGAACTGTCTGCTGGAGATGGTCTATGAGAAACCAAAAGGCCGACAAACAAGAGAGGTATAACAGCTCTGTTAGGGCAGTTGTCGTTTTGGCTACAAGCTAGAACCCACCCACCCTAAAAAGTTGCGAAAAGGGAGCCTTATCGGTCACCGAATTATATCGGATGTGGGGCTGGTGTTGCTGCTGTTGCATGTCGGTAGCGGAGCTGGTAGGGGAGCTGGTAGCGGAGTATTCAAGATTCTGCGCTGGTCACCCGCGTAGAAAAAAGATTGAGGGTGTACATATCTATGCTCAGGAATCATTGTGATACATTGCATGCCTCAGACTTCTTGGGTGAGATTCCCAACCCATGCGATGGGGGGATAAGCAAGAGGACTTGGGAGTCGCAGGTGATGCTGTGCAGACAGAAGCTTCGGGAATTCAAACAGGGTCATGATGTTCAAGGCGGCAGCTCAGATGATAAGCAAGGCGGTGCAAGTTCTGACGACGATGACGAGGGCGGAGAGCCAGCAGAGCCCCGCTTCGTGATCGACGACGAGGGCCAAATCACTTTCCAAGACATCATCAAAGATTCCTTGGAGGAGGAAGTTCATGCTTTCATGGAAGAAATTGAGCACAACAACATTCGGAAGATGCACGGTGCATACTGTTGCCCTTTCTGCCCTTTCCGAGCTTTTGGTCGATTGTGCCAGCTCTCTGATCACCTGAGGCGCCATCATGTCGCCGCCAAGCAGTTTGTGTGCTCAGGAAAGAAGCAGTTAAAAGTGATTTTGGCCTTGCACGATTCAGATTCTGTCCGCAAAGAGAACGGTGCAGACTACTTGTTTCGCAGTGCCATGTCCTTAGAACTCAAGTGGTTCCTCCTCTCTGCTGCTAGAGAAAGACGGTCCAAGATATGTCAACCAAAAGGCCCTTGGAGAACAAATCGTTGCCCGCAGAGTGTTGAACATCTATTACGACAAATCCTTTGCCGAAATGGTCTACAGGGAAATTGTCTTGCACCATTCGAGTGTTCCTTGGCAGCAGCAGAACATGCACGTGCAATGTCATCGTTTTAACTTGTGTCAGAGCAGGATCATATTTTTTTACGGTGTCAACCATGCCTTGAAATGATGTTCATAGTTCTTTTCTGAGGTCAAGAGCATTTGGCCTCGTGTACATTTGCGGGCTTTGGAAGCCGGCAACATGCTTGGGAACTTGTACCCTTCCCATACACGTCATTGGTGGCCTCTTGTGGAGGACATCTACATGTCCTATCAAGTCCAAAGCTTGAAGAGCTCCATCTTCAAAACTTTGGAACACAGTCAGGAATTCTTGTGCTTGTCCATTGATGCTACACTCAAAGTCTGCATGACTGTGCAGGGACAAGCAAACTATAGAGCATCGGCCCAAACCCGAAATGCGGCTTGCTTTGATGATGAGCATTCTTTGAGAAGGGTGCTGACTATCAGGGGGCGTACCGGTGCCGTCTTAGGCATGGTTCCTGTTCCGAGTGAAGAGTCACCAAAGATCAAGGAATCTCTGCGCAATCTTTTCTCCAACCAGGCATTGTTCCAGGTTCGATATTTAGCTACGGACAACCCCTCTCCTAAGCTCTTCCGCGAGTTGAAAGAGATCTGCCCAAACCTGAGCTGCCTCTCCTTGGATCCTGTTCATCTGGCCATTGTCTACGAATATGCCCAGTGGGGGAAGAAGACGGCTGGATCGAAAGTTCTACGGTGTTTGCTACATAAGATGAACCAGGTAGCCCCGAACATGCGTTCCAGCTCTTGGGGGCCCCTCTTCACTGGCACCGCACCGCCAAGCCTGACTCGCGATGAAGAGCGGGCACGACATCTCATCACTGACGGCAGCATGGGCGCAACCAGGGCCAAACGCATCCTGGACAACCTTCATCCAGATTCGCCTTTGTTCTGCCGAATCACCTTCATTGAGGCATTAGCCGCCCTTTGTGCAACGTACCCACATGAGGTGAGCCGTAAAGTGACAGGCTCCAACAAAGAAATTAGGAAGGTTCTTTGGGCAGCCACAGCACCAGATAGATTGGAATGGCTGATGAACAACCTCCGTGTGCGGCACGATCTAACCCCTCTAGAGCGGGGGTTGCTGCCAAGCGGCACGTCCTCTAATGAGTCCCTTCATGCCGAGATAAATTCGTGGACTAAGTCCATCCGTTCATTGCACCAGAGCACACTGCGGCAGAAGCTTGAAATTATGCAGTTTGGCAAGGTGCTCGCCCATCATGTCGCCTCGTGTTTTCCTACGGCGCAGCAGACTTCAGAAGCTGTCCTGCTTGCGCGGGCAGTGGCCACTGATGTCTGGACCGATGCCACCTGGCAAAACTGTTGCTCGTCTGCCAAGGCACCTGTACCTTTGCATCGGGCGCGGCAAGCGGAAGCCAGAAAGGTACAGAAGTGGAAGCAAACAATCCCCATGAAGAGACGCGGAAAGAGGACAGTCCACTCTGTCAAACGTGTGCACTCGATTCGATCTTCCGGCGTCAAGCCGAAAAGGCTTCGACGATAGCGTGCAGCAGTGCATCGGATTGGAGAAAAGAAAGTCCAAGCCTCTGTTCATGCATATGTGACATGTGTGTTGAAGATGTGTTTGCAAGTCCGAAGCGATGCAAGTCCTGTGCCACCTTCCTTGTTTAGTTTTTGCAACAGTCTCACCAAGTGCCCTGGTAGGCTTGCAAGGGTTCACTGCAATCGAGGAGGCACGATTGGGGCCTGTGGTTGGTGTTGCCTGGCTTGTTCCAATATGGACCGCGTTGTCGGGTTAACGAAGCGTTGACAAGGAGCTTCGCGTGCCCAACCATCAGCAATCGCCCAACAGCACACAAGCCAGCACGTCCGTTTTCCCACCCCGCCCTCCCATCCATGATTGCTGCCACCACGGACATGGAGGCTGAAACAACCCATCCCATATCCATGAATGAAGAAACGAAAATGTCATACTCACGCAGAGCGCTGCAGTAGGTTGTGGGTAAACATGTTCCGTTGAAAAAGTCGATATTTTGTCTGCCCAACCTTTGGCAGAGCTTTTTCAGCAAGCGTGCAGCAGTTTTCCGCCCAGCCTTCCCGTCCATAGTCGCCACCATGGACATGGAGGCTGAAACAGATCTATCCCATATCCACGGATGAAGAAACCAAAACGTCATGCTCACGCAGAGCGCTGCTGGAGGTTGTGTTTAAACATGTTCCGTACTAGAAAGTGCCCAGCCTTTGGCGGAACTTTTTCAGCAAACTTGAAGCAGTTTTCCCGCCCAGCCTTCCCGCCCATTGAAGTCACCACCGTGGAAATGGAGGCTGCAACAGATCCATCCCATACCCATGGATGAAGAAACCAAAACGTTATATCCACGCAGAGCGCTGCAGGAGGTTGTGGATGAACATGTTCAGTTTCAAAAGATTCTGCGTGCCCAGCCCTTCATCTGAGCTTTGCAGCAAGGGCGCAGCAACGAGCAAGCCAGTACATGTGTTTAACAGTCCCACCCTCCCATCCCAGTTACTGTCTCCGATCAACGTCCAGCGCTTCGGAAAGTCTCGCGCGATTATACAAATGTTTGCTGTAGCGCTCATTAGATTGAAGAAGATGCCTTTCTAGGCCAACGAACGAAATAGACCCCAAAGGTCCCTGCCACATATATATATGCATGTGCGTGTAGGTACCACTACATTAACAATATGCTCGTCCTTGTATACCCAAGCAAGTTTCTTTTCTCTCATATTCATATTCATATTCTTGTTCATATTCATATTCATATTCTCTCTCTCTCTCTCTCTCTCTCTCTCTTTCTCTTTCTCTTTCTCGCTTCCTCCCTCCCTTCCCTCCCTCCCTTCCCTCCCTCCCTCTCCTCTCTCGGTTTGCACTTTCGAATTACCGAAGTCAGGCACCAAATTCAGGAAGAGAGGCTTCCCTCTCGAGAGAAAGACCATTTGACTGGGACTTTTGATTACCCGAGCGTGTTTGTTTCACTGTTATACTGCTTCGTTCTTGGCCTATCTGTGATTGACATGTTTGTGATCACAATAGCGATGCCATTCACAACGTGCCATGAACATGATAAGGAGCAACTTTTAAGCTGAAAGTGCCAACATCAAGCCCTTGATTGTGTGACATCAGGAATTGCCTCCGGAGCACCAAGCAAGCATTTAAAATCAAACCGCTTTTTCAATGCAGGGGGATGTGAGGTATGGCTAGCGGCTATGGTCTGCGTGTTTTTGCTAAATATAAGGACCAACCATGGAAGGACTTCTGTTCCGATACCGCATAGGAGGCACCCTAAACTGATGTAACCCACATCACCCATCCGGCAGGTGAACCGACTCAGTGCTTTTGTGTCTCCCAGCGATGAGCTTTGAGCCTCGCCAAAGAGGGGTACCACTGGATGGTGGTTTTGAACCAGAAACTAGCAGGATGCTGATGACTCAATTTTGACAACCACGTTTTTTTTTGGTATGTTTTTTGATTTGACCTTGTTTGTGGGTTGTGACATGTTGTGACTGGATTGGGATCCCAGCAGTTTTGAAGGTCGGATTGGAACCGCCAGCCAGATAAGTTTTGTTGCCCGCCGTGGCGCCCAAAGACTGTTCGCAACCTCGGCGCAATGCCGCAGAAAACAGCCCCGCATCCGCTCAGAAAAGGTGTGCCACTGCCGCGATACAATGTGGCTCGTGCAGATGAACAGCCAAGAAAACACTGGATGTCTGCTTCATTTTGAAGACTCGAAAAGGTTACAAACTACATTCCAGATATGTGCTCCAGTGCGTGCTTGTCCTGGCCAATTCTGCAGTGGCATTTGCAGATGACTGTCCAGAGTCTAGGTGGTTGCCGCCATGACATCGAGCGGACCTGTGTACGTAGAGGGCACCAAGAAACAAGACATGAGGTTGGTGACACTTCGGTTTCGGTGCCTGTAGTCACTGTAGTCAATGTAGTCAATGTCTATGTCATGTATGTGCCAAAGCTCCGTGCTGCAACTGTGGCCTGGCCCCGGTCGTTTGGCTCAACAGCCCGAGTTTGTGATCAGAGAGCAGCTCGTTGGACATCATGGCGTGGGGCCTCAACACCCTAAGTTTGACCTGGACCCCCCAAAAATGCGCTTTCTAAGATGATTTTCTTCCTTTCTGCTTGGGAAATGGAAGTCTGATTGAGTCGCATTTCTGGGTAGCTTTGTGGCTTCAGAGATTGTTGACTTCAAGACTTCAATTGCAGGGCCCATGGTGCCTCTAAAGTCACCGTTGGGTGAGCTGTGGATTTGCAGGGTCCAACCCGGCTGGTGGTTTCAACGATTTCTTTCTCTTGCCATGACTTTTCATTAAAGATGTGCTGCTGCTGCTGCTGATGATGATGATGATGATGCTGCTGCTGCTGCTTGTGTGCTGATGATCCCAGTCTTGACTCATATTTCCAGGGTTGCCACCAAGCAGTTTGGGCATCCCAAAGTTTGATCTCAGCCCTGATTGAGGCGAGCTTGCGCGATTTCGAGCTGGGGTCAGGGTCTCAACCTGACAATTGTGACGAGATCAAAGTGTAGGCTGGAAGCACCACAGCATTTGAATCTGGTGAGGCCTGGAACTAGTTGCATACATTTGCAAGTTGTGGTTTGGGAGATGTTTTGATCTAGATGCCTGTTCTTCTGATTGGTTTTGGGATACAGGGCCATTTCATTGCCTTCACGAATAGCTTTGATCTGGATCTAGACCTGTTCATGTGGTCTGGATTCGTGGTATTCCTGGGGCCATTCGTTCAGTTCCCGTCAGCGCCGTCGCTTCCTAAACAAAACAATGGTGTAGCTCCCGACTGATCAGGAACTGCGGTCACAGCACTGTTGCATTCACACCCACACCCACACTCGCACATGTATAATAATGTATGTGTATATGTATATATATATATACACATATATATATAGATTTTTCCTAACGCAAACCAAACAATTGATTAATCAATCTATAAAATCCATGCATTTTAGAGTATTTATTTCAATCATAATTCATGCCTGCACAATGTAAAGTCTCAGAACAGCAATTGCAAAGCATCCATGGCGGTGTTATCCCACAGCGCCAAGGAAGAAAGAAGATGAACGGCCTTCGACTGCACCGTCGGATTCCCATCGATGATCCCATCGTCCATCCTTTGTTCCCAAAGGATGGAGAGTCATAGGCACCAAATTAAAAGTGTCAAATTTTCGTTTGTCCAATCCTACTTTGTGAAAAAATGTGGGTGTATCTATACATACTGATATACATGTATACACGCACATAATATATATATATATATATTTGTGGGTATAACTGTCCATTTTGTTTGCTGAAGTCGACTTTTGATTTGTCAACAGTATTTCCACCATTTCGCTTGTGAAAGTCTTTGCGAAATTATTGCTTGCTGATTAAAGTTTCATTTTGTTCCCAATGAAACATTCCATAGTTTCAACGGTTCGTCCAGCATTATACATCCCCCAAATGCACACAAACACACTTACACACACACACACACGCATATATATATATATGATTGATTGAATATGTGTACACATGTATGTATGTGTGTGTATATATATATATATGTGAGTGCAACCATTATATCCCTTTTAAATCAGTCATACCCAGAATGTTTGTGATGGTTCAAGTCCCCAGGCCACGCTTGGTGGAGACTATTGCGCCACCAGCCACGCCGCCGCCGTGCGGATGCCTTGAAGTGGGGAAGAAACCAACAACGATTGGGAAATGTAGAAGAAGTGGAGATGTACCAGCTCAAGTTGGAGAGGTGCCAGCTAAACTCGATCTACCAGCCAAAATTGGAGATTTATCAGAAAAGTTGGAAATTTTACCAGCAACCATGAGATAACTGAGGAGATTTTGCCCAAAAACAGGGGGAGAGTGGGTATCTAAGTTGAGCAACCAAAAAAACCCGCCAAGTATTTAGGTGATTTCTAGAAACCCATGGCCGGAGCATCAGAAATGATGGGTGAGCTTTGGGCGCAGTAATCTCACCACCTCAATGGTTCAAAATGGGCAGGTTCTTAGTCGAACTGACCCAGCCTCTCCAGTTTCTGATTTTCGCCCAACCATCCAATGGTTGTTCATCATTTCCCCATTCAAACTGCAATTTTATGGGTATCCCAAGGCATCCCACATTTTTCAACACAGCCATAACCTTTCAAAGAAGGTCCCTCAAGGGTCTTAGCCGCTGACGCGCGCCAAGGGAGGCCGCCCTGCGGCCATCCACAGCCATGGGGCAACAAGGCCAACAGAATTCCATGCAGCTGACGAGGTGGGAAGATGGGGAAACCATTGAAGCACTTGATGGATGGAGAGATAGATGCATAGCTAAGATGCACACATATCTGCTACACTATAGATGTGTGTTTGCATATATTTTTACGTGTATGAATGCATGTGTATATGAATGTATATAATAGTGCACATGTGCGCACAGACACGCACTTGCCCGGACTTGTCTTATCGAATTGCGATGTGGAATGCATCGGACGTGCAAAACCACTCCATTATATCTTGATCAGGGAGGAAGAGATTTGAGAATGGAAGCTGACCCTTCCCCTTTCATTCCAAAGAGTCGTCAAAGACGAAGTTGTAGTAACCACCCCCATCGCCAGGAAAAGTTCACCAGCCTTGAGTTGCGCCACCCAAAAATAGAAAGTTTCCATCATCCAACTGTTGAGATTCGACGAAAATTGAAGCCGACAAACAAGGTGCAGCAAAGTTGGAAAGGCAAACGGAACGGCAAGGCGGTTCTTGGGTTAGCCACATCCCATACCCAGAAAATGAAGTGTAAATGAAAATTGGTAGCAGGTACGCGGAGTTGATCAGACTCCATACGACCACGAGCTGACAGTGTCTTCGTTGGGCAGTGTCTGTCAGTCGTGCGCTGCCCCCCCTGCATGAAAACACAAGCTTTACATCTGTCGAGATGTCACACGCACACCATCACTATCACTATCACACTCATATTCGCATAGACAACATGACAGTGCCATGCACATAACATAAAGGTGACGTAGCATCACATTACATTTCACAGAACCTTCGTTTTCTGTATATATTTGGCATAGTTTTGATGTTCAAAGGTTTTTTGTGAGGCTTGAACCTGAGCTGAGCGTGGTCCCCCCCGGAAATTTACATTTGAAGAGTTGTAAGAAGGTCCTTTTTGGTGGGTGCAGTTTTGCTGTTGTCTCGCGGCCACAAATCATTTGCGGAGGCCTGTCTCAATTTCAGATGCTGCATCAGGCAGATATTCTGGGATGGGGCATCCATGGGCGGCAGCATTTGCGCTTGGAGTTTGACAGCTAGAGTGATTAGAATTGGAAACAATTAACGAAAGTACGCAACCGCATGTGCAATGAGATCGAAGACGTCACACACTGCCATGAAGGGTCATTCAACTTGGCAGGCCTTCATGCTTGGTTACGTGTATATGCGAGGACAGTGGCAAACCCAGTGTTTGCCCATTCCAAGCTTTGTCAGTCAAATTGGTCATGCCAGACAGTAGTGAATGAAGGAGACACGTGGAAATGACACATGGATCCAACCAGCCTTCATTCACTGACAACTTGCTCAAACCAAGCAATTTGACAATGTTTGATACAGTTCCATTTCCATTGCAGTTGCCACTTTGGCTCGTTCAACTCACAACTTTATCTCGGGGCCGGGGCCCCTTCCCCAGCCTCCCCGGCCTCCCCGGCCTCTCCGGCCCTCCCCAGCTTTGTCGGGGCCTTTTCGGGGCCATGATCCGTGCCTCCTCCGAGCATATGGGGGAGGCGCCGCGGCGCGGCGCCTCGATGCGGGGCAGCCTTTCGAGAGCCTCGCTGGCCTCCAGCGGCCTCTTCACGGGGACCCTGATGTCGCGCCACAGCCGCTCCGCCTCGCTGTCGCCCACGCCCAAGTCTACGAACCATGGCAGGTGGGATGCTGGAGGGGAGTGGTACTTTTTGCATCTTTTTGCCTGTCCTTTTTGGTGCTGCCCTGTGCAAGGTCTTACTCTCCAAGGCGTTTTGCTTCACGCCATGTGCCCACAGCCGCGGAAGAGCTGGCAGCGCACAGCCATTTCCTAGACCCCATGATCATCAAGCGCTTTGACGGTTCCTTGCTGGAAGACATCCCAGTCATCTCAACCAAAATCTGCCATATTTCAGCCTAATGCTGCAATCTGTTGATAATTATTTGTGTTCTTCCCATGCCAGGAGTGAAATGAGCGCAAATGCTAACCCGTCATCGTCCTCACAATACATGGGAAAGGAAAAACCTGTGAAACAGGAGGGCTCCGGCTCCATCCGTTTCTGTCTATTTTAGGGTACTACGAGCATACCTTGGTGTCCAAGTATTCTTCCAGATCAGCACTTCGATCTACCAAGGCTTGATGAAGCACTTGAAACGGAACACTGACAAGCAGGACTTCGAAAAACAGGCGGCTTCAAGACATGTTGGTCATAGGGTGTCGTTTTTTCCCTCACT
This sequence comes from Cladocopium goreaui, assembly GCA_947184155.2. NCBI lineage: Eukaryota > Dinophyceae > Suessiales > Symbiodiniaceae > Cladocopium > Cladocopium goreaui. The sequence continues at coordinate 145,038 of CAMXCT020001075.1, forward strand.
TGGATTCTCTTTTTGTTGGGTCGGTTTTAGGGTTGGTTTGGGGGACATTGCACGATTAGGAAACTATACGCGATTTAGAAACTACGATTACGAAACTACGATTAGGAAACTATTCCGCGCGATTTAGAAACTACTGCGCGCGATTAAGAAACTACGATGAGGAAACTATTGCGTGCGATGAGGAAACTACGATTAGGAAACTATTCCGCGCGATTAGGAAACTACGCTTAGGAAACTATTCCGCGCGATTGGGAAACTACGATTAGGAAACTATTCCGCGCGATTGGGAAACTACGATTAGGAAACTATTCCGCGCGATTAAGAAACTACGATTAGGAAACCATTGCGTGCGATTAGGAAACTACGATTAGGAAACTATTCCGCGCGATTAGGAAACTACGATTAGGAAACTATTCCGCGCGATTGGGAAACTACGATTAGGAAACTATTCCGCGCGATTGGGAAACTACGATTAGGAAACTATTGCGCGCGATCAGGAAACTACGATTAGGAACCTATTGCGTGCGATTAGGAAACTACGATTAGGAACCTATTGCGTGCGATTAGGAAACTACGATTAGGAAACTATTCCGCGCGATTAGGAAACTACGATTAGGAAACTATTCCGCGCGATTAGGAAACTACGATTAGGAAACTATTCCCCCCCTAAACCTTTACATGCAAGAGTATTCTCAACTTCACAGTCTCCCCTCTGCAAGACTTCTTGTCACGATTCCAAGTACTTTTTTAAACTTCCCCCCCCTAAACCTTACATGCAAGAGTATTCTCAGCTTCACAGTCATCTCTCCCCAAGACTTCTTGTCACGATTCCAAGTCATTTTTTAAACTTCCCCCCCCCTAAACCTTTACATGCAAGAGTATTCTCAACTTCACAGTCTCCCCTCTCCACGACTTCTTGTCACGATTCCAAGTCATTTTTTAAACTTCCCCCCCCTAAACCTTTACATGCAAGAGTAATCTCAACTTCACAGTCACCCCTCCCCAAGACTTCTTGTCACGATACGAAGTCACTTTTTGAAACTTCCCCCCCTAAAACCTTACATGCAAAAGTATTCTCAACTTCACAGTCTCCCCTCTCCAAGACTTCTTGTCACGATTCCAAGTCATTTTTTAAACTTCCCCCCCCAAACCTTACATGCAAGAGTATTCTCAACTTCACAGTCTCCCCTCTCCAAGACTTCTTATCACGATTCCAAGTCATTTTTTAAACTTCCCCCCCTAAACCTTTACATGCAAGAGTATTCTCAACTTCACAGTCTCCCCTCTCCAAGACTTCTTGTCACGATTCCAAGTCATTTTTAAAACTCCCCCCCTAAACCTTACATGCAAGAGTATTCTCAGCTTCACAGTCTCCCCTCTCCAAGACTTCTTGTCACGATTCCAAGTCATTTTTTAAACTTCCCCCCCCCTAAACCTTACATGCAAGAGTATTCTCAGCTTCACAGTCATCCCTCCCCAAGACTTCTTGTCACGATTCCAAGTCATTTTTTAAAACTTCCCCCCCCCTAAACCTTACATGCAAGAGTATTCTCAACTTCACAGTCTCCCCTCTCCAAGACTTCTTGTCACGATTCCAAGTTATTTTTTAAACTTCCCCCCCTAAACCTTTACATGCAAGAGTAATCTCAACTTCACAGTCTCCCCTCCCCAAGACTTCTTGTCACGATACGAAGTCATTTTTAAAACTTCCCCCCCTAAAACCTTACATGCAAAAGTATTCTCAACTTCACAGTCTCCACTCTCCAAGACTTCTTGTCACGATTCCAAGTCATTTTTTAAACTTCCCCCCCCAAACCTTACATGCAAGAGTATTCTCAACTTCACAGTCTCCCCTCTCCAAGACTTCTTGTCACGATTCCAAGTCATTTTTAAAACTTCCCCCCCAAACCTTACATGCAAGAGTATTCTCAACTTCACAGTCTCCCCTCTCCAAGACTTCTTATCACGATTCCTTTTTGTGTTCCAAGCTTCTGCAGCAATGGCGGTAAAAGGTTGAAAAGATTTGGCAGTTCCGGGATCCGCTGTCCCCAGTTTGCAAATCACACCTCATAGTTTCCAAATCACGGTTCCAAGTCTGATGTTCCCAGTTTCCAAATCACACCTCATAGTTTCCAAATCATAGTTTCCAAATCCGCTGTTATAGTTTCCAAATCACGTGTCTTAGTTTCCAAATCATAGTTTCCAAATCCGCTGTTCTCAGTTCCCAAATCCGCTGTTATAGTTTCCAAATCATAGTTTCCAAATCATAGTTTCCAAATCAGCTGTTCCCAGTTTCCAAATCCGCTGTTATAGTTTCCAAATCATAGTTTCCAAATCATAGTTTCCAAATCCGCTGTTATAGTTTCCAAATCCGCTGTTATAGTTTCCAAATCACTCGGTGACCTTGGTTTGGGGCTTATTTAGGGTTGTCAAATTTGGGCATGTCATGTCCAAGAAATCCAAAGAGTGGCCTCACACAAAGGTTTCCTGGTCGATAAGCGATGAGAAGCTATGTCCATGTGTGCCATGGTCAACACTTGGGTAAATTGATCATATAGGGGGATGGTCATCAATCCATCAATTGGGATTACCAATGCAAGGATTCCCCTTCCGTACCATCTTTTGATGATGGCACAATATGGCACATTTTCATTTTTGGAGGGACTTGAGTCTGCCTCCATCAGCAGCCTCCGTCGCGCCAGGTTTTAGCTTCGCCTCCGGAAGTGTTGGTGCCTGAGGAGTACGATGAGGCAGGGAATCAGCACTGCCAACCAAGCGAAGTCAGCAAAGTCTTTGTTCCTGGGATCTCACATAGAAATCAAACACAACCAACCATAGTTCAAAGTATAGGTACCTAAGATAGATATAGATGTAGATGTAGATGTAGATGTGTATATATATATAACAATATAACAATACAGCAATATAACAATATAACAATATAACAATATAACAATATAACAATCAATCAATCAATCAATCAATCAATGAATCAATGAATCAATGAATCAATGAATCAATGAATCAATCAATGAATGAATGAATGAATGAATGAATCAATCAATCAATATATATATATATACACATGTTTGTGCCCATGGCGTCTGAGAGAGATGGAGGTGCATATAAATAGGCCTGTAGATGTACATGTTTCTAGGTGCTCCGTGGAGAGTTTGCGCGCCATTGCAGCTATGGTGAGCGTTTGAACACCGAGCCTTGGCCATGGATTTCACATCTGCCCAAATGGATGCCTTAACGTGGCTTAATAGGGCTTAATAGGGTTATCATGGCTTATCAAAGTGAAGTTTGCCGATAAACATGGGGATTTTGATGTAGCCAAAAAAAATAGAACGCCGCTGGTGGTAGTGGTAGTGGTAGTGGTAGTGGTAGTGGTAGTGGTAGTGGTAGTGGTAGTGGTAGTAGTAGTAGTAGGAGGAGTAGGAGGAGTAGGAGGAGTAGGAGTAGGAGTAGGAATTGACGACATGAAATTTTTTGGGGATGGGCGGCGCACACCACCAACCATGAACCATCATTTTGATGGTCCCATGTTTAAGAAGTGGATGCCCAACTTTAAACTGTCTGTCAACAGTTCGTCACAGCGAGTCAATGTTGAGCATTGGCTGGGCAAATTGGGCCTGGGTTGGTCTCTGCAACCTTACCGCATTTGAACCCCCATTGGTCTCGAGACATAGACATAAAACTTCAGACCTAGGATGAGGGCCCTGGGTGGTTCAGGGTTGTGGACACTCCCTTCCCAAGTGGCATGATGCAGTTCGATAAGTGCCCAAAATGTATCCAGATTTGAGTTCCATACCTCACTTGGTGCCAGTTGAGCCAACGGCCGCAGTCATTCATAGAATTGGTTGAAAGACGTTGAAGAGACAATTTACAGAAACCCTCATGTTTGGGGGTGAAAACCCAATGGTTCCCCACACATTTTCTCTTGAAATGTATGAAATTTGAGCTCCCAGGAACTGATGCACTCGGGCAAGTGGGTAAAGATGCTAAAAGAGCTGGGTTTCATCCCTGGTCGCGCCAGCAGCGACCGTGTCCAGGGGCCCAAAGGACTGGGCTGGCGTGCAGATTGAACTTTGGGGGTAGGAAAGGTGCAGGAAGATTTTTAAGAGGTTGACAGGAGTGATCAGGAGTGATTACTTATTTTTGGATTATTATCTTGGCGTCAATTCAGATATAAATTGTGCAGATGGAAGCTTCGCAGACATGCGGAAAAGTAATAAACATTACGCGCTCAAACATGACATCACATGCAACCCCAACAAAAAGCAACAATTCAACAGTAATATTTTTTGGTCCCGAATTTTCGTCATTCAGGGGGTTTCCTTTTATCGCCATCTTAATCCCTTCCCCCAGCAATAAAAACAGCATGTTGGATGTACGTAGATCTAGGCTGATTAAAATGATCTGGGGAGCTGAAGATCTCTGGGAGGACCTTGTTTGTCCTCCCTGGCTGCCGCCGACATCATCTTCCAACGGGTGCTGCACGACACGGACTACGGCGGGAAGCGCTTGACCTACGACTTCTTCTGCAAGGCCCTGTGCCTCGTGGCAGCGGACATCTATCCAGAGCTGGATTGGGAGTCGGCACCGAAGCTGCAGTGCTTTTTTTTTCTTTTTTTTTGGGGGGGTAAGTTTCTGAATGTAGTGTGGGAAACCAGGATGATCATCCCCCCCCCAATGGGGAAAAAAATGGATCAGTTTTTTTTTGGGGGTATATAGAGATGGCGATGGAGAAAGAAAATCATTTTGGGGATTTGTGCTATGGGTGGTATTCAATGTGGTAAACCCACAAGTAACCCCCAATTGAGTACGGCTGGAAAGAGCCCCAAAGGCTCAAAGGCAGCTTGTGACGTGAGGGGTTGGGCACATGTTGGGGGTGGACGTTAGGACGAAGAAACAAGGTTTGAAGGGTGACACTTGGGCATCATCCCATTTAGATGTGGTTGGCAACGATGGTTTGTAATTAGGAAGTCCTTCGGGGAATCTCCTTGGAGTTCAGGTGCAACCATTATTACCCTCAAGCAAACTAACAGAGCTATGGAAATCCATGGGTTTCCTAGGAAATGATCTGCAATTGGTGGATTTTCCAAATGTATCCATATGTTAGTTTGGCGGAGGGTACTAGCCACAAAACATGCATCCACTGGCGCTTCACCTTCCAGTCTTCCAGGCAATGGGCGAGCTCCTGAATCGCATTGCCTCTGCCGCGGAAGATGTTGAGATCGTGAATGATGAGCCAGGCGATTTCTCGTTGGATCCCAATGTGCTGTTGCTTGGCAGGGTTGGCACAAGGGGCGGGTATACTTGTGTTCGTTCTTGTAGACTGTAGACAGTCCTCACGTGCACCCAAGATGGCAAGTTGAAGATGTTTAGCAAGATGTGCTGCATCCACTCCTTGCTTTCAATATAAGAAATATAAGATCTTTCCTGTGAACAGGCTCCAAGCAGCATCAGTTCTGATGCAGATATCCCAACAATCAGAACAATCCCGGAACTTCGACATCAAGCTACACCATAGAGTTTGGTAAAGGTCCCATTTTCGGGAATATGTGACGTCACTTCCAAATCTATCATACCCCACATTCTGGCTGCGCGCTTGTTAATATTTAGTTGTACAGTTGGCTCACACAAGCTGGTCAGCCGACGGTCCAGCGCAACGACTGTTTGTGCGATGTGAGAGAGAGAGAGGTAAACTGGTAAACTCAAAATAAACCCTAGCCATCTACCCAAGTTGTGCTGGAAAACCCTCCCAAAGGATCCCAAAGTTTTTTTTTTTGGGGATGTGGATGACCACACTTCACTGGATGGCACATTTCACTGCCCCTCCAACTGCATTCCAAGCCTGGTAAAGGTCTCATTTTTGCGATTTTGAACGCAACCTCCAAATGGTTGTTGGGACATCATGCCATATCATGCTGAGAAGCTGTTTGGGTGATGTGTACAGGTGCGTCTGAAACCGGGCATCCTTTCAAACATGGCAACTTCATGGGGAACCCAATGTGATTAACCAGTGGAACTTTAGGTGTATACAGTGTATACCAAAATTTCGGACGAATCCATGCCGTTTTCTGGGACATTCCAGCCCCACAATACTCCCTCGTTCTTGGTGGTCAAAAGGTAAACACCATCAAAAATAGTTTTCAACCGAAGGTGCTCGAAGCAAAACACTACTTTCATCCACTTTCCACCAATTTCCATCAATTTCCCGTTGACCAAGCTGCATCAGGTTGGTCTTGGAGCATTTCAAGCCCAAACTGCACAACTTGTTCCGTTCCTTCGCGCGGCGACAGCTGCGTGGCCCCACAGATGCCAAGGTGGGACAGGGTACCACCCGGCTCAAGGAGAGAACCATCTGGAAGCAGACGCAGGACAGGGGGAGTGACGAGAGATCTACGGTATGTTGCCATGTTAAAAACACCCCCTTTAGATGATTTCCCCATTAAAATACTATTAAAACTACCACACTTCCCCGTCTGCAAATGTAGCCCAGGACTAGTAACCCTTGGCTTATCAGTATGGGGGGCCGCCATCTTTTATAGTCATTTGTCACTCACTATGGCTTAATTGATGAATCAGGGTTAATTCCACCCCCTTTCACCAAATGTTTGGGTTCCAGGTGACTTGGCCACCAAACTATTACCTAACCTCCTGATTAAGTATTGGTGAGCCTCTCCAACATCAATTGTTTTTTGGTACTGATGGGCACTAAGCCTCGCTTGCAATGATGTTTAAATCTTCCATGTTACCATCTTTCAACTCATTTTTTCAGTTCCAAAAAGTGGTTTGGAGGAATTCCTTGGTTCGGAACAGGACACGATGTTTGCCTCTCGCGCCTCCTCATGCATGCTGGGCGCCACCTTGAAAGATGAGGCGCCCGAAGACGAGGAGGTGGGGCTGCTGGGGAGGGATGGGTGGACAGGTTTGTCCTATTTGCACTGGTACCCATTGGATGAAAACAGTACTAAGTCACTAAATCCTGCTTGCCGGGATGTGGGTGCAAAGGTGAGACTGATGAGCAAAGAGAAATCTTGATCATTTCCTAGAGTTTTAAAGGGAACCATGGAGACGTGGTTGGTGGTTTTGATTATGACTATGTGCGCATTTGTTCTACGATTGGCTGAAACATATAATATCTATCTCTGTATCTATCTCTGTATCTCCCTATGCATATATGAATATATATATATATATATCGGGCAAATCAGACAATAAACAAACAAATGAACAAAGACATATATAGACAAATAAATTAGATTAAAGATAAAGAAGCAAATCAATCAGTAAATCCATCCATCCAAGCCAATCAATCAATTTGCGCAATCAATTAAAGTATACAATCAAACAACCAACCAACCAACCAACCAATCAATCAATCAATCAATCAATCAGTCGATCACTCAATCGAATCAATCAAATCAATCAATCAGGCAATCAATGAATCAGTAAATCATAGTAAATCACCAATTAGATAAACAAACATACAGTAACATACATGCTGGTTCCCAACCCAGCAGACACCACAGAACTGGGTCGAACCCCTTGTGTCTACCTGAGGAGGAAACCTTGAGCCCCGGTGCCTTGCCGGCCGTCACCGAGTGCGAGGCGGAGGACCATGGCCACGAGCCCGTCTCACCCGGCAGCGCCGAGGAGACGCAGCTGCCACATCAGGTCTGCTGGTGATATCTCTGGTTGCTGGTGATATCTCTGGGGAGAATCCAGGATTTTTCGGAGCTCAGGGTGTCACATGGGCGATTGAATCTGATTTACCATGAAGGTGGATTTAAGGCCAGAATTTCTGGCAAATTGTTTTATACCAAATGATCCTAACTGATGGCGACGTGGGCATCGAAACTTGCATTTTGTTTTGATGATTGGGGCCGAGCAAAGGGAACCCCGCTCAGGTGGCATCCCCGAAGAAGACGAGTCCACAGCCGATGTTGCCACAGAATGCCATGGGATTTGAGGTTGGCACCACTCGCGGCAGTCGCATGCCAGGGCAGTCACTGATGGCCTGGGCCGAGAACTTGGGCTATTTCAACAGTTCCATGAGTCCTGGAAGCAAGGCGAGAAGTGGCCAAAACTGGTTGGTTGGCCGGTTGGTTGGCCGATTGGTTGGCCGGTTGGTTGGTTGGTGATGTTGTAAATCCAATGCAACTTAGTTCAACTAAGTCCCTCTTTACCCACTTTTGCTGTTGGAGGATGTTCAACACCAGTCTCAGGTGTCCATGGGTACAAGGACAGGACAGTGGAGTCCCGTGGCCAACGATCCGTACACCTACGCATGTGGAAGTCCTACCTTGAAGAATCGCAGGAAGTACATGTCCTTGGATCAGCTCTTTGCCTTGTGCAAGGAACTCAAGATCATGCCGGATGCTCGTCTTGCTAAAACCGTGCACGGACGGACTTTTTTTTTTGGGAGGGCAGTGCCTATGCAGTGTTCGTAAGCCAGTTTTTGTTTTCCATTGTTTTTTCTTGAGGCAAATGTCTTTACAAACGATGGGAAGCAACGCCACATGGATTATTCATTCCTTTTCTGCCATATCCCTGGCATCCAATGAGGAGTGGCAAACAGGGCCTCAATAGAGTTGATAGCGAATTGTTCTCCCATTTGTAGGGCTTTGTTACCATGAATATGGCTGGAATTACCTGTGAGATATGCTCTTGAGAGCTAAGATGGACCCGGGAAACATGGGACTGGACCCCGCATTTTTCCTGGGAAATGATAGGGAAATGGTCCTATTTTCATTCTTCCAGCGATTTCAGCGTGGTTTGGCGCCAAGGAGACAATCAGCCGGCAGGCAGTGGTGAGGATCTTCAAACGTGCGCAGTGTGCAGGATCGCAGAGTCAGCACGCAGGGAGCAACTTTGGACTCTTTGGCAATCGATTAACTGGTTGAATACTACCTGTTGGCAATAAACTGGCGATATGGAATGCAATTGTCAATGGATGTGCACAAGGAAGTTTCCATTGGCCATGTTTCTGCTGCAAAATTGTGTTTCTGCTGTATACCTCCCTAATGGGTTGCGATCCCCAACAGAACCAATTTTATGATGTGGAGGGTAAAGGGGATGAGTTGGAACGAAGAGATCCCTCTGATTCATCGAGCTCCCGGGGTTCTCAAACCCGAAAGACGCCGTCCCTTGTCATATTTCATACAATACATATAGGCACTATGTATATATATATATATATCTATTTATTTATTTATTTATTTGTTTATTTATTTATTTATATTGCCGTTGCGCCATGGTGCTGAGCAGCTTGTTGAACAGGGACCCCATTGCCATCCACAGTGGCACCATGGAGATCACACAACGGTCGACACCTGCGGTGCTGAGGATATTTGACCCAGGAGGCCTTTGTGGACGCCATCGGACGCATTGGGATCCAAGCCTACTCTGAGGACACGCATCGGGGGGAACTTGACAGGGGAGGTTTAAGGATTTATTGATGGTGTAACCCGCAAAAAATGGCTTGCTTCAGCCACTTTATTTGGGAGTCACCGTGATAAATAAAGTTAAAGTAAATAAAGCGTGACCTCTAAAGCATTGAACTTGAAGCAAATGTGACACGAGCTTTCACAGTGCAGGCTCCTTATTGCGATGAATATCCCGAAGCTCATGAGAAGATCCATGCCTTTCTCTGTGACCGACTGCCGGGACAAATCCGAAACATGCGGGACCGCTTCCTCTATGGATGCAGCGGCCGGGGGCCCACCACACAACCTGGATACATTGGCAGGTGAGGTGCGACAATTTGTAGGTTTTCACTTCCTTAGAGCACAGTCAAGTTCCCAGATGTTTAAGTTATGATCTCACGATTTAGACAGAAAAACTGAGTGAATTTGGAGCTTGACTGCAGGCTTCAAGCCCCTAAAGGGGGCTGAGCCAACTAGACATCCACAAGAGGGTGCTCCGCCCCAGCCCCAAAGGGTTGGGGTTCGCCAGTACAAATCCTTCGTAGAAGTGAGCCACCAGAGCATCAAAAAGTTGCCCAGTTGGCATCTTTCGATGGCGGTGGAGCTTGGGTGCAGGTTGCGGGCCATGAGGAACTTCCCTGCTTCGATTCCATTCCCTTTTTCATCGCTGAGGTCAATTTTAGCAACTTGCCTCTCACGTCCACGGCTCGGCTGTTTTGGGCAGGTACAGCCCAACTTGGAGTGTGGATGAGACTGAGATCTCCAAATTTTGGCAATAGATAGATAGATAGATTAGATTAGATTAGATTAGATTAGATTAGATAGATAGATAGATAGATAGGATAGATAGGATAGATAGGATAGATAGGATAGATAGGATAGATAGGATAGATAGGATAGATGGATAGATGGATAGATGGATGGATGAATAGATAGATAGATAGATAGATAGATAGATAGATAGATAGATAGATAGATAGATAGATAGATAGATAGATAGATAGATAGATAGATAGATAGATAGAGAGAGAGAGAGATAGATAGATAGATAGATAGATAGATAGAGATATATATTAGATATAGATATAAATATAGATGTACAATATAGATTTGTATATATTTGTACAATATATATATATATATTTAAATACATACCTAAAATAAATATTTGGGTGATGCCAAGTGGCAAATGATCACCGCGTCAGGCCACAAGGTGCGATGATGGCACAGCACTTGAAGCCAATGCCACCGAAGAATGTTACAGGTGCCCTGGCTACGCGGGGTCAGTTTGGTTCTGATGGTATGGTCGAAAGGGCATTTTTTTTGAATGGATACTGGGTCACAACTGCATACTTCAGAGATCACAGATGTACCGTAGGTCATTCTTGGCTTCAACCATCCCTTTTTCACAGGCTCTTGCTTTTGAATTTGCCCCACATCCAAGTGGGATACCAAGTGCTTTGTCTGTATATGCTGAAGCTTTGAGAAATCATCCATAATGTCAACGTAAGGTTGATAACCCCTGGCCCTGGCCGATCAACAGCTGTGAACCGGAACCTTCCCCATATTCCTATGTAGTTGGAAAGCACCCAAATCATCATAGTTGATGGAGGTAAGTCTCCGTTGGACAGGAACCTTCCCAATAACCCCCCAAATCATTCTGGGGACCGTTCCCAGGGAAAATTATATATTTGGCTGGTATAGTCCATGCTTCATCGTTGATTTTCCGTCGCGCTTCAAGCAGCCCCGACAAAGATAGAAAAGTCAGTTTTCCGTACTATACAGTAGGATTTTGTGTAAGATGACACATTTTCTATTTTAGTTGGGTTCTATCTCTATATTGGAAAAACTACCTTTGCCTTTTCGAGATCTTTGTCTTCGCCACAGCGCATTGTCCGCGCCCTGGCAGGTTTTGTTTCACAGCCACCGCTTATGCCTGCCCTGGAGGCCGTGCTGAATCCAACATAGGGAATTCGCCAGCAGAAATAGGGAATTAACAATAACAAATAGGGCATTTACTATAACGAATGAGGAACCAAGCCACAAGATGTGGGATATGATATAATGGTCACATTTCCTTTCTAATATGTTCGAATTTGCATCTTACCTGAGATGATGAACCTCCTTGAGGTATCTTTTTGGGGATGGGCCGAACCAACCAGTATTATATACAGCAGGATGATGCCAGAGAAAACTCTTAGGTTTCGTGGAAAAAACAATTCAAAACCCGGGACAAATGCTGAAGAAATCCTAACCCTGGAAAATTCAGAACCCTGAGAGTGCATGGTTTTTGTCTGGTCCTGGAATTGGTGCCATCTCTGAGCTGTCCGTAAACCCCCCAGCGTTCCCAACTTGGTGATTGAGTTGGAGAAGGTTGTGCTGATGACAGAAGGACATGGATGATAGATATCAGCATCCCAGAATGGATTGGTAGGTGGTATAAACCATTCCCAAATGGGTGGTTTATTATTGTTTTACCCACATTATTGTAAAAAATCTGGCAGGAAACCCCATATGTCATAATAAAAAACGGGTAGCACTGCTTGAGGCTTTTGTGGCCGCGGTGGCCGCTTGGGTGCAGCGACAAGAGCGTCCCTCATCGTCCTCTCAGGCGACTGCAGGGGAGTCCCAGTATTTCTGGGAGCGCCCAAGGGTCTCAAGCGTCTCTAAGCGAAGTAAGATGAAATAAGTTAGCGATGCAGCCTCCACATTTGGTGACTGGATAGATGCAGCATGCGCATTCCCGCTTTCACCTGACAGGCAGCACTGCCGAAGGTAGACTTAGCTGCTTTAGCTGCAGAGGGCAAGGAGAAAGACGTGAAGCTGACCAATCTGAAGAAACCCAAGAATCAGGATGATAAAGACTTCTTCTTCGAGGATGGCGGCCGGCTTGGGTGTTGACAATTCTGGTGAAATTTGGCTGCCCTATCAATATTGCAGGGACTTACACAGACTCCAACACAGGGAAACTTTGCAAAATACGAAAGGGACTGCTTGCAAGACACGAGTGCCTGATTGCAATCTACTGACATTTTCTGTCGGACAAGAAGCTGATGTTTATGTCAGATCTGTCAGGTTAATGCTCCACTTTCGCAGGATGCACCTGCAGCACACCAATCAGCTGATCCTTGGCCCAAAAATCTTGCCGCTGGGCGAGGACCAGAAGCCAAAGCTGCCGTACGTCAAGGCATTGCCCTCCAAGGTCGATCAGCACCTCGGTATGGTCAAGGGTGGACGGATTGATGGATGGAAGGAAGGATTTACATTTATATATCCATGTATATATATATAGATATCAATAAGTAGATAAATAAGTATATAAATAAACAAATGTGCCTATATCTATACCTATGGCGTACCTAGACAGATATAGATTGGTGTGTATCTCTCTATCTATGCGTTTGGATGTGGACATTCTCAGCAACCTATAAGGCTAAATAAATGAATGAATGGAAAAACAAAGGAAACTGAACATGTACAGATACACATACACGGATTTGTTTCTGTCTAAAGGATCTCGCGTGACATTACATTACATATTTTAGGTACCTTCAGTTGAGGTGCCAGAAAGAGCGCCTTAAAAGTGGAAAATGCTCCTTAATGTTCCCATAAGATTGGTCTACCCCAAACGCTGCGAAACAATCCGATTATGAGGTTATCCAGGTATCAAACATCCACACTTTTGTCAAATGCATCTCCATATGATAATTGTGTCAAATATGACGCGCATCTTGGCTGACCTTGACTGCACAATACATGTAAGAAAAGTTCACAGATGGGTTTCAATTGGTTTGGTTAGCGAGCAAGAATTTGGCCCTGGTGCAATCCTGACCAAGAATAGCAGTAAGACAACAACGACAAGAATAACAACGGGCACAAGGGTTGGACAAAATGGGCTCGTAGCCAAGTGACCATGGGAATCGAGAAGCTCATGGGATATCGTTTGTATTCGCGGAGCAGCAAGGCTAGCGGCATGACCTGCCAAATAGTTGGGAACCTTATGACCAAATGGTAATCCAAAGCCACCCAGGGTAGTTCCTAAAAAGTACACAATTTACAGAGGCATACCAGCGCATGAGATCACACAAGCACCAGCACTCCGGGGAGGCCCTAAGCTCCCTGAGGCTCAGTCGTCCATTCCCAACAGAGTTGGAGGAACGCTGGAAGGGCGGAACACTGAACCAGGACAGCCGCCCTGGGTGCCATTCGAAGTAGCCAATCTGGTCATTTGTTTGCAAATTGGAGCTGGAGGGGTGTGAAGGGTTTAATCATTTAATCAAATTTAATCCATAAACCTTTCCATTGGTCTTGATGCCATTATGATTTATACATCATAATGGCGAAAGAGATCAACCAAACATCAACATAGCATTAAATAGATCATCTTAGAGAAAGATTGATACACTTGTGCCACGACAAATCCACAAATCCGATGGCAGGATGTCTTTGAGCTCGCCCGGGAAGAGGAGGACCTTCAACATCCACCACATCCACCATTTTTGAATAGCTAAATCATTTGATAAATGGATCCACCATTTGTAAATGGGTCAAAAAATGGGTCATTTCACCCATTTTGCACGGTGATTTCAAATTACCAAAAGGTATAGATCCAGTGAATGCCGCAATTTTTTGTACAGATGCCAGCAGTCAACTGTGATTTCAACATATTTCAACCATACGGGTGCGTGCTCTTGGCGCTTCGACACTTTGTTTGTGCCTGTTTCTCGCTTCTTAGCACAGCTAGGGCAGGGTGACCTGACACCTATATATATATATATGTATATATATAGAGAGAGAGATAGATCTAAATAGATCTACTGTAAATAGATCTAAATAGATCTAAATAGATCTAAATCTAAATCGATCAATCTAAATATATCTAAAACTGATCATATTTTGTAAGCATGAACAGGCACATAATGTAAATGGATGTACCTAAAAGATACAGAGCAGATCTATTTGAGCGGATCTGATTTTTGTGGTTTCTTTGAAGCGTTTGCTGCGGAAAGGCCAGACGAAAAGGCGAAAATTTCGAAAGGCCTGACACTCCGATTGAAATGGTTGGGAACCCAGTGGGGGACTGGGCAGAAAAAGCCAGAGATCGTGGTGTGGGCCAAGAAAAGCGCAGTTTACAATCCGTTTTTCTGCAAGTGAGGCTGCAGGAAACAGGAATAGTAGAAGTCCGTAAAAAATCCACCATACATCAGCAACCTAGCCTTGCAATGGAACTTCCATCATTTAGAGATGATTTTCCTCCTGAACATGAAGACTTTCGTGTGGCTGGGCTATTGGAGTGTCGCATGCATGACATTCCCTGGGCACTTCATGTGACTATCTCTTGACCACCTCCTAAGACTCCTCAAAAACACCATGCTGCAACCGACCATGCTGCAACCGACCATGCCGCAACCGACCATGCCGCAACCGGGTGCCAGTAGATAGAATGCGATAGATATAGCTAAAGAGACAGCTATAGATATTATATGTGTGTGACTGTGTGTACGTACGCATAAGTGATGTACAGATCAAAAACCACTGATGAATAGGTAGATAAAGAAAGAGATAGATACATGAACAGATCAATAATGATCAACACATAGATAAGTAACAGAACATATCTATGCATTTGGCCCTCCAACTTCAGTGTTTACCTGCCCCAGTGCGTCATACTCAGTTGATGGAGGATGATGAGCCCGACCTAGAGGACAGGGTGGTGATAAGCACTGCAACCATATGGAACAACATAGCAAAAAGATGGCTGTGGGGAGTAGATGTCGATGATATGTCGATGTTGGCTGCCGAGGAGCTATGATTCTATGTTGTTGCTTCCAAACATTTCAACATGTTGAATGAGTTTAATGTTGGTTCCTTGGAATGGTGTTTTCCTCATTTTAGTGCCTACATTTCACTGTCTTTGTGTTGTTGAATGAGAGGGCGGGGACTACCTTTGTGATACCCACTAACAATGCCCATTGCCGACTTATCATCAACCATACATCAGTTTCCCGAAACTCGCCCACTGCAACGCATCATTTCCCCATCCAATCAAAATCAACCACCTAATTTTGAGCAAGGAAAACGATCAAAAAGAAGAAAAACATGGGAAATACCAACATAATACACCCAAACCATCCCTTGTCCCCTAATGTCAAATACACCATCACAAACCTTTGTTGACTCTAAGATCTATTTATTTTTGTGGTTATCTACTTCCTGTACTTCCCAGACGCATCCAGACGCATCATTTTTGCAACGTTTGCGCGCTGCAGGAAGACGTATATCAGGCTGCGAGTGTAGCACCATGAAAGGGGTCGGTAAGAGCCGCTTGTACGGTTGGATTTATATGTTTACATAGGTGGTAGGGTTTAATCCGGAGTTTAACCATCAAAAACCGGGAATTCACCAACCAAGTGTCAACGTTACTTGCTGACTGCCATTTGGCTATGCAATATTTCTCCCATCATCTCCCATCCTGGTGCCCTGACGGGAGCTTTTGTTCTTTCAGGTTGACACGCTCACTGCATTCCAAGTGTACGCATCTTTGCTGAAGAATCCACAGATGCCTTTGGTCTGGCCCGGAGCCTCGAACTCGGTGGTGACATGTTTGTACCAGGAGCGTGGCAGAATTGATATAGCACATTATAGCACTATAGGACTATAGGGGATCCCACGATGCCACTTCTTGGTGCTTCTGGGGTGGTCCCTCACACATTCAAAATGTCGCCCTTATCGTCCCAGAAGTTCTTCAAAGCCAAGTTTCATCCGAAGTTACCAGCACTGCACTGTTCAAACCATCGAAAAGATCAAACACATATATAAGACGATTGGCTGCAAAAGATGTGTTGTCAGCCTCCTTGACAGCTCAAAATGCTGTCCGCACCAGGGAAGATGTGCACTTTGCTGCTGCGGAGTTTGGAGTGTCTGACACTCAAAGGGACATGGTTTTGAGCAGTGTTTGGTGATAGGTCATGCGCAACCATTTTTGGGTGGGATTACCAAAAAAACATGTGCCAGCTATTTGGGTTCGCCCAAATGGTAATTGTAGTGGGAAGATGATATTTAACCAGCGGATTTGGGGGTACCATACATTACCATACTGTACTTTCAGCCAAGCACCAGGGATTTCACCTATCTGCCATAGGGCGGCCCAGGTGGTGCACACTAAGGCCGCCACAAAGCATCCCACCAGAAACGGGTGGCATAGATGGCATAGACGTTCCCACTTGGAGATTTATATTTTTTTTTGGCTTTGCCACATGGCACATGGCCAGACATTCTAAGCGGAAATCCCAGGTTGCGAACAGCCAAGCAACGCTCGGATGACTTCACGGAGGAGCGGATTGACAGAGATGGCTAGCAACGATTGTGGCTTAGCATATTTTTTGAGATACTCAATGTGTATAATGTCAACCCCGGATTAATAAACCATGGTTTATTAATTAGGGGGGTACTCCTCCAATAGTCATAATATGATACTTAAATGGTACCCTCCCAATTATGCGAAATGTGGTGATTCGTTCCTAGGATGCAGTTGTTCATTTTTTGGATTTGCCGCGAGCCTGTCGTGGCCTGGACGGCTTTTCAGGACATGAAGATCAATCTCACAGAGATGTCGTTGATCGCTCCGAATGGTCCACGCCGGAAAGCTCGGGGGTTCCTTGGGTGCCCCGGTGCCCCACCAAGGCAGGTGGCAGTGCACTGCAGGTGAAGTGAAAAAAATATAAGGTTTTTTCCCCTAAAAAAACCATCCTTAACCTGGTAAATGCATTTTCATTGTAAATTCAACCAGCTGGTCTCGGTTGGTGGTTCGGGTGCCATAAAGTTATGATTTGTTCATAGAGAGTTGCTGCGGATTCCCCAGCCACTAGTTGATCACTGCCTTATAGACTGCATGAACCATAGGCATCCAGCAGCCATGACTGCCCTTGTTGCGAGGTCATATGACCAACCTACGGGAGCCAACCCAATGGTTGGGGGATTAGAGCCCCCTGGTTGGATGCTTGCAGTGACCCCTTCCCCCAAGGCTCCAGTCACTGGGAGCTGGCTTGCAAGCAGCTCAATGCAGGCCGGCAGTGCTTCATCTCCAAGTAGAGATGAGACATGATGAGACCCACTTGGGCACCATGAGTGTATTGAACAAGACAGCAAGGCAAACCACCCTGTCAATTGTCTTACTATACATTTTACACATTATTTTAGATTATTGAATATTAATCACTATTGAACATGTCGGATCATTTGAAATCCATACTTGGATCATGTTGGTGGATCATGAATAGGTTATAATTGGTATATTTATACAAATCTATGATTATATTATATATTATGAATGTTAATCATATCTATCATATCAGTTATCAGATACACCATTGGTGGATCCAAACAGAGCCCTCCGCCGAGCGCTTGGCAGGCGAGCGTCAGCAGCTTGAAGCCGCTTGTGGGGTGCTCCCAGGAGTTGTCTCACCCTTTCTTTGTCGGAAGGCATCAGAAACCGAAAAAAAACAGAAAGGCTTGTTGCCAACGCTGAAATCACCAATTGTGTGTATATATTCATTGTTTCTTGTCGATATATTACATGATCTTATGTTTTTTGTTGTCCATGCGCAAGCCTTTTTTTCTATGATTAGAAATGCAGACAGGCTTGTTGTAGGCGCGCAAAATGCAATTTGTTTCCCCAAATAGATCTAAAAGCATATTGGCCTTTTGCTGTCCGTACACAAGCCTTTTCTAGTGGAAAGAGCTTAGAGTGGTTGGTTAATCACCCCCCCCCAAAAAAAACAAAAACAAACAAAAAATAAAAATAAAACATTTTTTTGGGACTACTTGGATCTAGGCATGTTCAGACTAGTCTGGAAATCATTTTTTGGTTTCTTTGGGTTTTTGATTTCGGTTCGGCAATTCGGCTGTACCGAGATGTGGAGCGCCTGAAGCCTGTCTACGAGCAGCTCGGAGGCCCCTAGCCAATGCACATTTACTGGGAGGTAAGAGTCCATATTTCATGGCGTTTCATGTGCTATAAAATAAATAAATGAACAATTAAACAAATAAATAACATGAATAAACAGATAAATAAATAAAGGAATAACATAAACAAATAGATAAATAGATAGATAAATAAACACATGAATAAATAGCTAAATATGAATATAGATATAACTTAACTATAATTAGAATTATAAACATGAATTTGAATGTAAATAGAAATATAATGTAACTGTAAATATAAATATAAATGCATATATATATGTATATATATATATTTATACAGTTCGAGAAGGCGATGGAGAGAGAGAGAGAGAGAGCGAGATATATATATATATGTATATATATATATACATGCATAATTATGTGCATACACATTGGCAGAAAAATCATGATCAACTCATGAGCTTTTGGGTTACTTTACTATATATTCAAAACACATATCAATTTCATTGGAGTTGGATGAAGTGCTGCAGGTGACATTGAGCACCCTGAGGCTGCATGTCTGCGGCCCTAGTATCAACTTTTGGGATTGATGGTAACAAAAGTCTGACAGTTCATAGCCGCCATTCCTCCCATGATTGTTGTCGATTGAATCACTTTCTCGTGGTACAAAAATGTACAAAACACAGCTTTTGGTTGTTGCTATTATACGCCGATATCACTTACAATATCACGTAGTAAAGGCCCCACTGGTAGTGACGAACTCCGCTTTTTTTAAATCCGAAATCCGCGGCTGTGGAAACGCCGAGGTGTGGACTTCCGACTCTTCGTGGTGGTTCTCATCGGCTTAGCCAAGTTTCAAGACAAGCCGAAGGCGCCATGGGTGGATTTAGAGTAGACAAATTGAGAGCCAGTGACCACAATGGAAAATCATGGAAAATAGGGATGGGGCCAACAGGATACAAGTTATGTAAAACAAGACTCATCATGGATAAACATCCATCATGGCATGAATGGCAAGTTTCTTGAGCCGTTGACGCTTCTCGCTGGCAGTTGACAACCATGGTGGGTGAGAAGCCCGAACAGGAGCAGGTGCCAAAGTTGTCGTGTTTTGTTTGGGGATTTGCTGGGACAAAACGCATTGGATCAAGAATGATTCAGTAGTGATGGATTTTTCCCCTTCAGAAGAAGTAACATGATGTAATATGATTTAACCAACACAAAAGGTGATTGTGACCCTATGTTATGTTACCAAGTGAAAATTGTGATTCAAGCAACCAAACGGTGGGTTTAAGCAACAGACATGGGTTTTCATGATGCATCATGAGTATCTCATACTCATATTGATTATATGGAAACCAATGAACTGACTGGAGGTTTCAATTGTATCATATGTTTCATTTTCCCCCTCAAGATGAGATAAAGGTATTGAATGAAGTTCCCATTGTGCAAAAGGGGTTGAACATGTCAAGCAGTAACTTGATCCCCCCAGCCCCAATCTATGTGGAAGGTGTACGGTGGGGTGCAATGGTTGTGGACATGCTGGGCATTTGGACATTTCACCGAAGCCCAGCCAGGCTCGCAGGCGATTGACCATGGCCATCAGGGTCCTTTGTCCGAATGATGGAAAGGATGAGGCTGGGGGTCTCTGGGCAAAGGATACCGAAGGTCGGGGTCTCAGCTGCCTTGCGATGCCTGCGGCGCTGGAGGCACAGGGAAAGGGCAAAAAGAAGAAGGTCCCCAATGGACGCAGGTTGACCGAGGATGAGCGCTGCCGGCATGATTTCTTTGCGAACTTGTGGGCAGATGCGCGTGAGGGTGGAACGTTGATGTCGATGTGTTGTGCGAAATGGTCCAACTGGTTATTTTCCAGGGTAGTGAAGTTCCATCAAGAGGGCACAACAATGTACAACATGCCTCTCACAAGCTGTTGATGGAAGAATGGAAAGGATGGTCATCCCTTATACGAGGGATCCATGGCAGATGTGTGCAATTTTTTCGATGGCCGGCAACAGCTGCCAGGTTGTTTATCGTCATCCTTGCGATGCATTTGATTTTTATTGCTGGGGCCCCTGGTTGACCTCGACTCTGACGGCCTGCTGGTTGAATCATTTACACAGCCCCAAATCGAGGACAACCTGCTGGTGGTGATTCTGGCCCATCAGGTAATCACCTGGTCTAGAGGTGAATCACCACTGGCATACAAACCCTAGCTAAGCATCCCAATTGATCCTTCCTGCCAGTGTGTGTAGCTTCTTATGGGTATCCCTCCGCCATTTGTTCAACAGGCCACAGCATGCCACAGCTGCTCAGGAGAATTCACACAAGTTGCACGAGCTCGTTAGGAAGAAGGTGGACATTATGTGCCGGCCTTGGCGAAATGTCGAAAAAGCCCATAGATATAGATATACGGACTCTCTATTCTAGATGTATACTACTGTACATGTATGTAAAGACAGGGGCATAGAGATAGATATTGAAATGGGAACATGTAGGAGTTCACGAACTTCAAGAGAGAATGTGGGTCCCCTGTTGCTTGGTTTTGAGGTTGAGCAACGCTGCTGCGGATTCAGAGTATGGGTGCCAAGTGCTGTTTCACACACGAAAATCAAGGACTCGTTCCACAGGTGTCCGGAAGGGCCGAGGGGACGTTGCCCGGCTCTATGTGAAGGGTGAGAAGTCTAAACAAAAACTGGCTGAAACCATCCTGTTTCAGGGAAGCAACACTGCATGACCCACATCTCCTGCAACACTGCATTCCGGCCCAGTTATGCGGAAAGCCTGAGCACCACCCACTTCCCTCGTTTAGCAGTGCGTGCGGCTGGCGCATTTGAGCAGGGTGCAGGGTGTGGGAGACCTTGCTGCATTTCTATGAGGTTTAGATTTGCTCGAAAGTCGCCGTCAGACTGAACAAACATGGCCTTGAAATCTTGGCGCTGTGAAGTTGCCATCCGATGCCAGATGGAGTTGCTGCCACCAACCTAGTCCCTTCGGCATGACTTTGGTACGGGGCCGGAGTGGTTCTTGGCATTTGGCATCCTTGCCCAAGGGTCCCCACATTTTCCTTGGTTGCCTTTTATGTGGCTCGAAACATCACTGAAAACCACAGAAAAGGTGGTGTGTGCCCAAACATTTGAATAGCTTAAAGTTTAAACATACCACTACAAAAACGAAGCATGACCAAGAGCTAGGCGGTCCAAGGCGCTTCATTTTTGACTTGACCAACATGTGACCAATCAGCAATTGGAACTACTGAAGAAGAATGAGTCATCATCCATTGAACACAGAAACATTCATGCACATGTTGAGTATGTAGCGGGCCTAGTGCTGCATCACCAAAACTATTGAAGATATCTAGGCAGGTGGTTTCGTACTAATATGCCTATTGTTTCTACTGCGGGTCTCAAACTTATACCACAATCCATTTGGCTTTGTCTCAAAAGGTTGAAACATGGTGGGGACCCCAAATCTCCCTTTCAACTGGGAAGGTTGTGATAAACACATGGTAACTATACATACCAGCACCATGGGTCGTAGGTCTTTCCGACGGTGCACGAGATCGCCGTCCGGCCACCCGGGCAAGGGTGGAGGAGCCGAGGGGTGGAGGTTTTCCTTTTGATAATTTTCATGGTTGTTAAAGGGATCTTTTATTGGCCCGTGATGTCGTCTTCTCTTGAAGAGTGTCTATGATATACAGATGGTACGTTGCCAGATAGGCACCACAAGCAGATACAGTCCCGACCTGCCAAGGGGATGAAGTCCCACAGCGTGGCTTCAAACCGATGCCTGAAATCATCACCGTTCTGCAGTTTCGTTGTGCCGCAGCCGTTTCACTTCAGGCGTAGGACTTGACATAGATTCCTCGGGGGGCCTTGAGTTGAACTATCACATCAGGTGAAGCTGGCCCCAGTCCAAAGAAAGCCAGGTGGATCATGGCAGATCCCAAGGGAACAAACTCCAAAATTCCAGCCACAGCCAGATACCCAAGCCATGCATAGCCGCATAGCTCCCGAAGAAAGGTTGCCTTCGCAGCCCAATCAGCAGCTGATGCCATGTCACACTTGGATGACGACAGCCTCAGCTCGGGTTCCGGCACGCTGCAGGTGACTGGGACTCTCCTCTGGAATTGAGGAAAAAGTGGGATGGCAACAAAAAGCCTCACCTGGGGAGATGACAACTATTTTCAAAAAAATAAACACATATGAACACTACCAGGTAGGTGATGAGATGATGGAACGTTTTCAAGAGATTCTCGCTTGCCATCCCCGCTTCCCCTTGCATCAGAGCGTTCCAGAGTCCAGTTGTTAGCCCGTCCATGGGCTTTTACCTCTGGAAAGTTGCAGGCAAAAACCAGGGTTCAACATGATTCAACCACGACAACACATCAAACTCCTTCAAATCCATTTAGATCCACGGGGGTTCCTGCAGGTTTTCCTTCATCCAAGTCTGGAACAGCAGTCCTTCAGCAACCTTCAGGCGCCTGATGAGGAACAAAGACCGGCGGAAGCGCTTGCTCCACCAGCCGAAGATGGTTTGGAGATTCTTGATGGAAGAACTCAGAGGGTTCAGCTATAGATGGGATGGGTCAAAAGCAGGGACCACCTGTTTTGCAAGATTTGCTACATGGTGCTCCTAAATGCAGCTAGAATAGATCAAGCATCTAAAATAGATAAAAGTTGAGCAATTTTGGTTGAATGCTTGGGAACGAACGGCAGCGCCAAGGTTTGATGAGTTGGAAGAGGAGGAAGCTGAAGCAGGGGAGGTGCACATGATGAGCCCCTCCGCGCACTATGCACCTTGGAGTTTGCAGATTTGGGATGGTTTTGCAGAGAACAACAAGCAAAAGGCATAGGAGTAGCTTTGATGTTTGTTTCTCAGGCATATGACATGGAGATTGACATTGTTTGGGGGCATTTTGGCCATTTAGGACCCTGCTTCGGCCAGATCTGCGAAACTCAGGTGCGATTAAAGGTGGAGCAGCTTGGGCAGGTGGACAGCTTTCGCGGCATTAGCAACTTGGCCTGCAATGACCTCAGGATCAACATCCCTATTGCCAAGCCCATGATGCTCCACAGTTCTTGGTTACGTTTGCTTACTATGTCGATCTATGTCGACTATCATATCATGATCGTTAAATGATATTAAATGTCTTAACATGTCTTAACAGTGTGGATATATGTATACTAGAGTTATAGTTTCTGATAGTTATCGGCTATATGATATGATATATCTCCATTAACGGCCATATGCTCCACTGAGCCGTGCAGTTCGCCGGTTCGCCGCCGCCCTTGCCTGCCAACCTGCCCAGGTATGTCAGAAACACCTCCCACCACTGCGGAGCAAGCAGATGCCCAGGCGAAGGTTGAACGCGCCCTGAAACGGCTGTTGGCCTTCGCCAGATCTCCAGGTGAAGGGGGCACGGTATGGCACGGTAGTGCCATGGGGAGATGGGGACTCCACTTCCAGTCCTCGGGGGATGTGCCCCAATTCTTTGGCTCCCCACTTCCTTCCCAAAAATCGGATGAAAGTTGGATCCAGAATCTCCATCGTATTCAGACAGTACGCTTCAGAAACTCAACGTCGTATTCAGAAACTACTCGTAGAGTGTCGTACTCAGAAGCTACTGTGTTGTATTCACCAACTGCAGTGTCGTATTCAGGAGCTAATCCAGCCGGTTCCACAGTTCAGCAAGTTCGGTTCAACTACGGTTCAGGGTTGGTTTAAGGTTGATATGGGCTGATTTCGGGTTTACCGAAGGTTTGTTTAGGGTTTATCTCTGTAGTTTCCAGCCAGTTTCCGAATACGCTGTTTGTAGTTTCGGAATTCCAGTTTCCCAATACGACCCTCCACTTTCCGGCTACAACTTTCCAGTTTCCAAATACAAATCCTAGTCCCAGTTTCCAAACGCAACTCCCAGTTTCCGAAGCTTTCAAATGATACTGTATTCAATAATTACAAACTATCCAGTTTCCGAATACAACCGCGCCCTCACCCAAAAATCTCACTGATGGCAGGTGAGCTGGCCACCCTGCTGGCCACCGAGCTCCACATCACCAAGTTGAAGGCTGGGGAGGCTCTCTGTGTGGTGGGCGAAGCTGCAGACTCCATGCTCCGCGGCAAGGATTTCTTGTTGGGACTGGCCCTGGAGAGTTGGGGACCTGGGCTGGGAAGAGTTTTGTTTTTCATATTATCCTCCAGACATTCAAATTTAAATTGAAATTTGATCAGGGGAGGATGACTAAGTTGGAAAAGCATGAGGAAACAGGGGGAGCAAATCATTGAAAGGGAAAGACACGGACATTTAAGGAAAAAATGAAATAAGCTTCGGTGGTATCCCCAACAACAGCCGCAACGATATATTTCTACAAATCTTTCTGAAGCGTGCTGCGAAGCCAAGCGCTGGAAACACCTCAGCTGGGTTCCCGTGAGATAAATGGCCGCAAATCCTGTTGAACCTGACCTGGCTCTGCACCAAAGCCTCCCAGACCTTCTCCGGAACCTTCTCCGGAACCTTGTTGAACCTGACCTGGCGCTGCACCAAAGCCTCCCGGAACCTTCTCCGGAACCTTCTCCGGAACCCTGTTGAACCTAACCTGGCTCTGCACCAAAGCCTCCCAGACCTTCTCCGCAACCTTCTCCGGAACCTTGTTGAACCTGACATGGCTCTGCACCAAAGCCTCCCGGAACCTTCTCCGGAAGGAACCCTGTTGAACTTGGCTCTGCACCAAAGCCTCCCTGAACCTTTTCCGGAACTTTCTCCGGAACCTTCTCTGGAGCCTTTTCCGGAATCTTGTTGAACCTGACTTGGCTTTGCACTAAGGCTTACCGGAACCTTCAACGGAACCTTCTCCGGAACCCTCTGTAACCTGACCCAGACCTTCTCCAGAACCTTTTCCCGAACTCCGTTGAACGTGACCTGGCTCTGTAGCAAAGCCTCCCAATTCATCTCCGGAACCTTCAGAACCTCCTCCGGAACCTCGTTGAACCTGACCCGGCGCCTGCACCAGTGCACACCGGAACTATTTTGGGCTGAAGACCTCATTAGCTTACACTGTTGGGGAAAAGTTATTATCTAGGAAATTAGGCTGGTTCAGCTTCTTTTGGATGGCGAGAACTGATGAGGACATGAACGGCCCTGCAGACATCGGCTGAGGATGGTCCTCGTGGATGGCTACGCGCAGATCTATGGCAAGGACTGGGTGATTGGAACAAGGGCCTGAGCTTTGGAGCTAGGAGCTGTTTGGCTTTTGTGCTTTGTGAATTTTGTTGTTGGTGGTCCGAAGTATTTCTTCAAAAAATAGTGGGAAGATGATCTGACACCTATATGACTTTGAGGAAAGGCAGCAGGCTTTGTTGTGATCAATCTTTGATTTCCGCTGAAGTGGTTTTCCCCCCCTTGACGAACTATCCCTGGTGCGTCTCAGTGTCGGTTCAAGTTGGGTGCTCCCAGAACCCGGATTGTTAGGATTACGGGGATGGGATTATATATATATATATTTATTTATACATTAGTTTCTGGCAATTGCATCTTTTAAGACCATTTTGCACCTCAACTGTTTCTGTGATCTTTTGAGAGATCAACTCACGTACTTGAAGAGGAAGTTTTCTTTGGCGAGAAGGAATGACAGCGCAGGTCGAATCAATTAAATCAACCCAAAACGGCGATTTAAGCAACCAAGAAGCGGGACTTAACCAACAGAAACCAAATGAAAGTCCACCAGGTACTTGTCAGGGGCTGACGGTTTAGTAGGCCAACATAAAACCCAACCCTTTGATGCGATATACCCTTTGTTTTTTTTTTTTGGTTGAATTTGTTGCGAAATATGGCTGGGTCCGTGGCTTCCTATGTCCAGAGCTGGGATTTGCAACTCTTGTGCAGCGCTTCCGTTGTCATTGGAAACAATTTTGTCAAAGAAGCCTTTTCGGATTTATGCCCTGAAATCTCTTCTTCCAAAATTGGTAGCCAGTTCGGCTTTGCTCCTTCTTTCTGGCTGCAAGACAGCGTCGTGGACTCTATTGATCCAAGCTAGTTTGTGCGACCGCATGTCCACTAGGGCTTGGAAACCTGATTAGAATCGGATTTTGACTTGAATTCCTGGAGGAGCGAGGCGTGCATGTTGTGATGTGCCTGCAAGGCTTACGTTTGATTGCAAAAAAATTGGCCTGCACTGTTTTATGGGATTAGCACCGCCCATCGTATGGATCCACATAATTATCATGTGTATTTCTTCATCTGGAAGGAGTAATGCACCTAA
>CAMXCT020001075.1:174154-181961 GCA_947184155.2 Cladocopium goreaui
GTGTTCAGGTCTGTTTACCCTGAATCTAACATGGCAATGGAACATCTCAGAGGGAAGATTTGGGATAATTAATCTATATTGATCTTATAATCGCCCAAAAATGGTTAAGTGATGGCAAATGATGGCAATTTCCAGCATAACCATGTGAGTTTCCTGTAGAATTTGGGCGAAAAGATCAATGAAACTTCCCTGGTTTCCAGGATTTTCCAGGTGAGTTTTCCCTCCATTCCCCAGCGTTTCACAGGAGATCGGCCCCATCGGTGTGTTGGGCCCTGGCGCCTCATTGGGAGAGGCGGCTCTGCTGGGGCTGCTGCATGTGAGGACGGCCAGCGTGCAAGCGCTGCAGGACTCTGGGCTGAGGCAGCTGGAGTTGAACTGATACGGGGGTTTCTTAAGTCATGGGGGATCCCATTTTAACCATGGGCGGCATAGGGTTATTAAAATGTGGTCTACTGAGTTACTTTGGAGGTTCCAGGGTCACCGGGATACCCCAAATCATCCACAATTTGAATCAATTAGACCATTTTTTCATTGAAACCCATGGTTAAAATTAAAATGATTTAAAATGGGATCCATCGTTTTATGAAACCCACCTGTGAACTGATGATAGATAGACATAGAATTACATATCTACACAAGGAAAGAAATTGGAAAGCACTTGCACAACAATTAGATATACAAATGCCCCAGGCCCCAGGTGGATGACTCATATCTCTACATGCATCATCATACGTCCATGCACGTGTATGTATATTAGCGGTATATATGCCCCAATGATTTTGGGTGTAGTGTGGGGTATTGAGTTAATTTGAGGTGAATTTTACTGATTTTTCCATTCCTGCAAACCGATACTCTTTACGTACCAGCCAAAGGGTCCAGGCATCGAGTGCAGCAAAACAAAGGTAACGGCAACCCGAGGATTGGGGCGGCTCATCTGTAGAATTGGGCAGCTTCATGGCCTGTAGGATGAACTAGTGGTTCAAGTGACAAAACCTACAGTCCTTGATCCCGACCCACTTTGATCCTTCTTCTTTATGGCTGTGAAGAGAGATGAGTGCAAAGCTGCGTGCAGCAGACTGGTGAGTGACAGCTATCGCGCCTCGCTTCAAGGCATTCGACACATAAAAAGACACGGAAAATGTTTTGTAGTATAGCTAAAGACGATTGATGTCTATTCAAGCCATTACAGTGTAGAGTGTTTCAAATCATATTGAATTTGACTGTGCGTTGCCCAACCTACATGCATCCAGCCCGGCTGAAGGACTGTGCTGTGGTAGAGATTCGAGCCTTGGTTCAGCAAATTAAGCTTTGAGGCCCTAAGTTTAAGTCAACATAGATCTCTTGGAGAAGAAAGAGCAACCCATCTGAAAATGAAGTTCCTGCATGGTTGTTTCAATAAAGAGTAGGACATTGACGGAGACAGGCAGGGTAGCAGCTAGGTATGTCCAGAGACTTTTTGGCACAACTGTTTGCAGCAGTTCTGTGGTAGAAAAAAATGCTTGGAGAATCAATCCATTGGTGGCTTGAGGCGGCTGGGGGGTTAGCCCGCTGGGCTAAGGACAAGAGGTCCTTGAGCGAATGAAATTCCGCCGCGTGAAGGTTGGGACCCGCATGGGTGTGGTGGTGAAAGTATCGAGTGGCAAGGGAGGCTCAGGGAAGATGGGGTGAAAGATATGCCTACGTAGAGAAAGAGAAAAATGGTTACACAGGAAAGTAGATTGGGCCTTCGATGTTTCATGGCGCTTTTTTCCTTGACATTTGTTTGAATTTTTGCTGCTTATTCCCTTGGTTGACAGGAAGAAAGATGAATGTGTGTTTTGAGCCATTGTCAGCTTCAAAACACTCGATCGAAGATGATGAAAGGGGAGGCAACGAAGCCTCATTTGCTGTGGTGTCCATTTCAGACCTGCACAGTTGCAAGGTGCTGTAGATTCAAGCTAGTAGTGCCAGACCAGGATTCCTACGACGATGGTCAATCCAGGCGGAAACATCATCCCAGACCTCTCTTGATCAAGTTTGGTGCACATTCTTGAGCAACCATTGTCCCTGTGTTGATTCCCCCCCTTTGTCTAACTCTGGCTTCTCTGCCATTTTTATCGTGGGGCACTGTACCGATCCGTGACTTGCAAATTCTTATCCATGCCATTCCGTGACATGACAGGTCCTCAGCCCTTATCACTGCCCCTACCCCAGAGATCGAACACCTTCCAGGAGTCCTTGTTGCTTTTAGCCTTTGAGCGTTTCCAACAGTCACAGCAGCGCCAGCCTTTGGCATCGCTAGCCCTTGGTGCCCTGGTGATTTCTGGCAAGTCATTGGAGAAAGATTTTGGCTTCACCTTTTTGCGAACTGATTTAGTTGAACACAGATCACGAAAGGTAGCCTAGGCTACCTGAGTTCTATGTACTTTAGTACTAGTTTAGTACTGGGGGAGGTGGGTGGTCCTTTCCCGGAAATTGAGAGCCGAGAGTCACGAACGGAGACTTAGGGGGGGGGCCCCCCCCCATTCGATTCCCCCCTGGTCCGCATCTCTTTCTTTCTTTTTCTCTGACTATGTACTTACCTCCTTATCCATCTATCTATCCATGTATCTATCTATTTAGTTGTCTATCTATGTATCTATTTATCTATCTATCCTTCTATGTATCTATATATCTATCTACCTATCGATCTATCTATCTATCTATCTATCTATCTTTTTATCGATCTATTTAGCTATCGATCTATCTATTTATCGATCGATGCTTCTATCTGTCTATCTATCTATCCATCTATTTGTTTATTTATCTATCTATCTATTTATCTATCTATCTATCTATCTATCTATCTATCTATCTATATCCTTCTATCTCTCTCTCTCTCTATCTATCTATCTATCTATCCATCTATCTATATATATATATGTATCTATTTATCTATCTATCTATCTCTCTATCTATATATCTATCATACATACATACATACATACATACATACATACATACATACATACATACATACATACATACACACAGACATACGCACATACATACACACAGACAT
This sequence comes from Cladocopium goreaui, assembly GCA_947184155.2. Taxonomy (NCBI): domain Eukaryota; class Dinophyceae; order Suessiales; family Symbiodiniaceae; genus Cladocopium; species Cladocopium goreaui. The sequence goes on from CAMXCT020001075.1 coordinate 177,195, forward strand.
ACGCACATACATACATACATACATACATACATACATACAGACATACAGACATACAGACATACAGACATACAGACATACAGACATACAGACATACAGACATACACACATACGCAGATACGCACATACATACATACATACATACATACAGACATACATGATGTAACATAACATAACATTATATGACTTAGTGTGAAAAACATTACATCACATACATACATACATACATACATACAGACAGACAGACAGACAGATAGACAGACAGACAGACAGACAGACAGACAGACATATTTACAAACATACATGGATACAAAGGAGTTATCTGGTTAGTGGCCATAGTCAACTGGCCCCATGGTCTGCAACATACACCTAGAATCCTTTCTCGGGCATTGTAGAAGGAAAAAAAAATACGACCGAGTTTTTCTACTCCGCTCACAAACTCGGTCGTAATTCTGTGGGGCATTTGTTGGGTCTGAATTCGTCACAGCCAAGCAAGAAAGCAACACTGGACACGTCATACCACTTATAATGTTTCATAGCTCTGGTTTACTAAGTCATCCAAATGGACTGTCGTCTATGTACTTGGCTTACACCCCCAGTTACCCCAGACTGGCCCCATTTCATTTCAAATTGGCCATTTCATTGCAAACTGGCTCCATTCCATGGATGAAATTTCCCTTTCTCATGGGAATCCACGGCAAAACAATCCTGTGGATGAAATGTCTCCTTTTCACCCGCCTGCGCTTATGCCCGCCGGGCATAAGAACAGGCAGGCCCTTCATCGAACAGGTTTTGGGCCTAAAATGATGCAAAAACAGCCTTTACCCTGCCAAACCTGCGCTGCCAAAGCCCCGCCTGCGCTTACGCCCGGCGGGCATAAGAACAGGCAGGCACCCAGGCCTGGACCAGGCCCTTGCAAGATGATTCCAAGATATGTAGGCCCAACATAGCTGACATGGACGTACTTGGGGCCAGAAAGTCAAAAGCCAACAAAAAGCAACATACGCGCAACAATGGCACAACAAACCTGCAAGATGACCTGACATGGGGCTCAACAAGCGTCTGAAAAGTGGACGACATGGACGAAATTGAGCTCATGTTTGGTCCAGAAATGTGTACTTTCTGTGTTCTTGGAATAGGCAAATTTTTCCGAATCTGTTTCCTAGAAGATGAAATAAACGCAGCATAGAGCCAACATAGAGGGAAGATGGCCTGACATGGGATCAATTAGCTTTCAACAAATGCCGCAAAGCGTCAGCATAAGCCTGGCATAGGCCCAACATGGCCGCAAGATGGAATGGCACAGGGTCAATAAGGGTTCAACAAGCACCTAAAAAAACCAACAAAGGCAAGATGGACGCTTTTAAGGCTTGATTTTCCTCGTTGTGTGACAATGAATCCAGTAATTACTCTGTTCAATCAGCCACACCAGTAAGTACACCACCTAAAAAAGAAAAGTGGAACAATCACAAGCACACACACACAGAGTAATGTTGGGAGGTTAATAATAAAGCCCCTCCCAAGACAAGATTTTTTACCGAACTGAGTTTGTGAGATCCTTTTTTTTCATTCATTTTCAATTGCGCCCATTGAGTTTTTTAAATTCAATGTTGAACCCCTGGTCTCACAGCACCCGCGAATAAAAAAACAGAAGGCCAATAGTGTTATATTGTTCCCCGAACATCTATCTATCTATCTATCTATCTCTCTATTTTCCTCTTCGCTACGATTCTAGTCTATCTATCTTATTTATCTATGCTTATCTATCGATCGATTCGATCTATCACTATATATCTCTAGCTCTCTCTCTTTCATCTGTCTATCTGTCTACCTGTCTACCTGTCTATCTGTCTTTCTATCTACCTATCTATCTACCTATCTATCTATCTATCTATCAATCTATCTAGCCATCTATCTATCTATCTGTCTGTCTATCTATCTACCTATCTATCTATCTGTCTATCTTTCTATCTATCTATCTCTCTATCTCTCCACCCATCTATCGCTCAAAACTCTCTCTATCTATCTATTTATCTATCTATTTATCTATCTATTTATCTATCTATCTATCTGTCTGTCTATCTATCTATCTATCTATCTCTCTCTCTCTCTTTCATCTATCTATCTGTCTACCTGGCTATCTGTCTGTCTACCTATCTATCTATCTATCTGTCTGTCTGTCTATCTGTCTATCTGTCTATCTGTCTATCTGTCTATCTGTCTATCTGTCTATTTGTCTATCTGTCTATCTGTCTACCTGTCTACCTGTCTATTTGTGGTGCAGTGTCATTCAGTGCAATGTAGAGTAGTGAAATGTAGTGTGGTGTAGTGGAGTGTATCATGTCATCATGTCGCCGTCGGATATGTTTGGATCAAAGCATTTCGCCACTGGGTGTGCCACGATGAACATAAACGTTAACATCACGCTGACCCCTATTCATATCATTCGCATGGCACCTATCTCACTAGAATTTACCAAAGAACATAAAACATCATTTTTTCGGGGTTGCGCTTCATCTCGCCTCGATGAAGCACAACCAAGTGCTTGGGAGCACAACCAAAGTCATTTATCGCACAAAAATGAGCTTGGTTGCGCCCCCAAACGCTGGGTTGCGCTTCATCTCCCCTCGATGAAGCACAACCTTGGAAAAAGATATTTTTTTAATCTTCTTTGGTAAATTTATGTCTTCCAGACCATAGATTATTTTGCCTGTCGAAAAACTTGAAAGAAAGCGTGAAAAAACAAAAAAATGTAACTCTTGTTTCATTTTTCCCTTTGAGCCTCTCCGTGTTTTTCCTTTCTTTTTTCTCCTTTTATTCTGCTTTTGTGTTTTTTAGATTTGCTGCTTTGCTTTTTCGCTTTTCCGACGTTGATACTTTTTTCGCTTTTTTCGCGTTTTTCGCGAAGTTAGAATATGCTACGGTCTGGATGACATAAATTTACCAAAGAAGATAAAAAAATATCTTTTTCCAAGGTTGTGCTTCATTGAGGCGAGATGAAGCGCAACCCAGCGTTTGTGGGCGCAACCAAGCTCATGTTTGTGCGATAAATGACTTTGGTTGTGCTCCCAAGCACTTGGTTGTGCTTCATCGAGGCGAGATGAAGCGCAACCCCGAAAAATGATGTTTTCTGTTCTTTGGTAAATTCTAGTGAGATAGGTGCCATACGAATGATAGTAGTAGTAGTCGTAGTCGTCGTCGTCGTAGTAGTAGTAGTCGTAGTAGTAGTAGTAGTAGTAGAAGTAGTAGTAGTAGTAGTAGTACTACGGCCAGGACGGATGTGCTGCCCGGGAAAGTGCGTTTTGACTGCGCAGGGCCAATGTTTTGTGAGATTCCCCGTGTCGTTCGTTTGGGCAAACGGATGACGAATTTTTCCCTCATTTCATCAACATCATCATCATCATCAGCATCATCAGCAACAACAACATCATCAACATCATCAACATCCCAATTGACTGTAAAGTTTAACGGGGGTAGGAGTTTACTATTCCCTAATACCCTTGTTGATCTTCCCAATTGAATGCAAAGTTTAACGGGGATGGGAGTTTAATATTCCCTAATACCCTTGTTGATCTTCGCAATTGAATGTAAAGTTTAACGGGGGTGGGAGTTTAATATACCCTAATACATTTGTTGATCTTCCCAATTGAATGCAAAGTTTAACGGAGGTGGGAGTTTAATATTCCCTAATACGCTCGTTGATCTTCCCAATTCAATGTAAAGTTTAACCGGGGTGGGAGTTTAATATTCCCTAATACCCTTGTTAGTGGGAGAACCTCCACAGAGTCAACCCCTAACTTGGTTGACCCTCTGGAGGCCCCTCCACCGGGCCCACGTATTCGGAGTTCGGAACGTACTTGTACAGAACAAAAAACGATACTTTATGCATACTTAGTAGAAATCACAAGGTCAACAACTAACCAAAAACATTAGTTTCTGTGGACCCGGTTGGACTTTATGTAAACTTGCTAGAAATCACAAAGTCAACAACTAACCAAAAACAATAGTTTCTGTGGACCCGGTGGGAGAGCCTCAACAGAGTCAACCCCTCACTTGGTTGACCCTCTGGAGGCCCCTCCACCGGGCCCACCTATTCGGAGTTCGGAACGTAATTGTACAGAACAAAAAACGATATTTTATGTATACTTAGTAGAAATCACAAGGTCAACAACTAACCAAAAACATTAGTTTCTGTGGACCCGGTTGGACTTTATGTAAACTTGCTAGAAATCACAAAGTCTACAACTAACCAAAAACAATAGTTTCTGTGGACCCGGTGGGAGAGCCTCCACAGAGTCAACCCCTCACTTGGTTGACCCTTTGGAGGCCCCTCCACCAGGTCCACGTATTCGGAGTTCGGAACGTCATTGTACAGAACAAAAAACGATACTTTATGTAGACGTGGCGGAAGCGCCTCCACAGCGTCAACAACTAGTTCAGTCGACTCCCTGGAGGCCCGTCCAACGAGTCCGCGTGCTGACAACACGGTATACCTACAAGAATAACGATTCACCAACAACAAGCACACAAACTAACATTCCAGCTGCTTGGGTGAGCTTTTCAAACTCCAAAAGTTTCTTCCCAACCGATTCTTGTCCAAAATGCCTACCTTATACATCTAACGTTAGAAATCGGCAAACTCTTCAACGCAATTTCCACGAAGTCATGAATCCGCTTGTTGATCTTCCCAATTGAGTGTAAAGTTTAACCGGGGTGGGAGTTTAATATTCCCTAATACCCTTGTTGATCTTCCCAATTGAATGCAAAGTT
>CAMXCT020001076.1:0-75000 GCA_947184155.2 Cladocopium goreaui
ACCACGAAGTCCCTGTGGGGCATGTGAAGCATCCGACAGGAGGGTGAGCTTCATCAGCTCATCTGTTGGCTCCCCCTGATCTGTCAAACAGCTCTTGTAAGTCAAGACAAACTCCCAGGTCTCCTGCAGGTAGCCCAGCAAGTAGCGTCCCAGCTCCTGAACCTTTTTGGGGCACTTGGTCACCCAACCGCTCAAGGTCGATACGGCGAAGGCAAGGTCAGGTCTGGTTCGACCACTCAACCAAAGGAGTTCTCCCAGCAACTGCTGGCACCTGCGAACATCCGCAGCGTCAATGTTATCCTCCACATCCGGAGCCATGTCAATCTTCGGAAGTGGAACTTGGCGACCAGGAACTGGACCATGTCGTTCAAGAAGCTCGCGGGCAAAGTCAGGCTGACCCAAGAGCAAGGAGTCTCCCTGCCATCTGAGCTGCATCCCACAGAACTTCAGCCATTTGACCTCGTTGACCCACTCCACCTCCGAGCACGTCCACTCATCCCGGATTCGGCCCAAAGAAGCTTCAACCACATGGCGAGGTCCAGCACAAAGGATGTCATCCACATAGACAATGAGGAAGCCAAGAGGATCCGCATGAGCATCATCGTTGATGACTGCCTCCGGGTAGTTGGTCTTGGAAACCCACATGATTGACCAGATGTTGGGTTCTGGCGATCTCGCTAAGTGGCACCGGTGAGTTGGAGTCTCCCATCGGAAGGACGACATGCGGCAGTCCCTGAATGATGCCCAATCTGCTGGGGAGGTATCTAAACCATACATGGCACCGTCACAGATCCAACGTTCCTCCGCAGAGACCAAGCCAGTTGAGGTCAAAAGTCGCGGAGGCTCCACCACCAAAAGCTGCCGTCGGGTCTGTGATCTGGGAGCCAATAGAAATGCCCCTCTCACGTCCGTTGATGCCAAGGACCAAGAAGCCCCTGCTGCCTTCCTCAGGACACACCTCAGAGCCGTAGAGTCAACACCACCCGCATAAAGATCTGCGGCAGCGGCCGGTCCACCACCTCCAGGCCTTTCGGATCCATCCCCATTCGGGTCATTCCCATCCCCGAGGTTCTGCACTGCCGGTGATGCTGCTCCATGAGGTCGATGACAACCATGAACTCCACCATCAGGAAGTTGTGAAGGTTTCACATGCCCAGCAGGATGCACAATGTTGCCGCAGATGACGATTCTCGCCTTCCGCTTTCCCGAGGGTGATTTGATCGTCGGGACAATCTTCGCTGGTGCCCTCCATCCGGTCGTAGCCAGGCTCATGCACCAACTGATCCACCTTCACCCGGCGAATCGTTCCAGAGCTCACCAAAGCCTCCATCTCGGCCTGCAGCGGCTCCTTCCACAAGTTGATGTCCTTCTTGACTTCGGCCAGCGACACTGTATAGGTTTGTAGCACCGCTCGAGCCTGCTCAGGTTTGTCCAGAGGCTCCAGATCATCCACCATAGCATCCATACCCTGGGAGAGTGCTGCAATCCTGCAATTCGCGGTCTCCGTTCAAGGTCGAAGTGCTAACCAGTGCCAACTCCTCCTCCAGGCTCTTCACCTGGCCCTCCAAAAACTGCAGCCATTGGCCATGGATCAAACCGATCTCGGCCCCCACAGCTTCTCTAGAGAGTTCCTGTTCCCAAAGTTTTTTCCATCCCCAATGTTCACGATGAGCACTGTCCACCAAATCCTCAAGGTTGTGGATCTCCACAGACTCCCAAGCCCGTTCGCCTGCAGGACCATGCCCAAATTGAGCATCCATATCGTCGAGGTCCGGCCGCCCAACCAAGCCCGACTGTGAAGACACCCGCAATGATGTAGATCCAGCTCCATGCAAGCCCGATGGTGAAGACACCTGCATTGATGTAGTTCCAGCACCATGCAAGCCCGATGGTGAAGACACCCGCAATGATGTAGTTCCAGCACCATGCAAGCCCGCTGTTGAAGACGCCTGCAAAGCCAGAGATGCTAAGCCCGGCTGTGAAGGGGAACTCCATCTCGCAGATTCACCACAAAGGTTGCAGTCTTCGGTATCCGGCTGCAAAAGTCCACAACCATCACATTCTTTCAGTGCCCTTGAAGTTGAGGCTGTTGTGGAAGAAGCTGGCGAATTTGGGGCCCCCATAGCCTTCTTTGAAGCCTTTGAAGTGGGGTTGGACTCCCCCCCTGCCCACATTGTGCGTAGGGCAGGTTCCGCATCCACACTTCCACCTTCGCCCCCATCTTGAAGTTGGTCTCCAGGAGGATCATCAGGAAACTCATCCGGAGAATAGCCCAAGCTGAGCACGTCCTCCCCCAGATCTGCGATTCCAGCCTCCCCCCAAACATCATGGGAGTCATCCAAAGCCAGATCTTCTCGCAGAAGTTGAGGTAGATCATCATGCTGAAGAGGTTGAGGAACCTTCCGGTCTTCCAAATAGGGAGGCTGTTTCCCTGTCACCCTTCTGGTGGAAGCATCATAGAGCTCCATCACCGCCTTCTCTCCTGCCTCTGCCGGGCGCACCACTGCCCGTGCATGTTGGACTTTTCTTCCATCTCGAAGCACCCAGCCATTCGTCATGTTTGGACTTGGCCCCATGAGAACCATTGACTTCAAAGGAGCTGCCAGTGGACCCTGCTTGTGCCAGCGCTTGGTCTTCACCACCACGCGCTCCCCCAAAGGAACCATAGGTTTTGAAGGTACTCCAACCTTCTGCAGCTGCATCCGAAGCCTCTCTTCTCCAGCCCAGCGTGCCACCCCAGGCCAGTCCTGCAACTCCAGCTTCGAGGTCGCCAAGAGCACCCTCAGCCTCCTCTTAATCTGTCCCACCTCAGCCTCGACCCTTCCGTTGGCAGGTCCATCATCGCCACTCGTCATGGTCTGGTAGAGGGAGTGGCTGGAGCACCACCGTTGGAACGGCTTCGACAGGAAGGACTTCTCACGGTCCGTGTGGACCCTCAGGATCGGGACCCCGAGTGCACGGAATCTCCCATACACCCTGCTTGTGGCTTCCACCAGGTGTGCAATGTGCCTGGACTCCAGGACCTCGACCAGCGTGATGTTCTGAAGTCCCACTGGCCCCTTCAAGCCATCAATGTGCTCCATCCATGCCTGATTCAGGCGTTTCACTGCATCGTCATCTACCATCTCCACCTGCTGCTCCTCGTCCACCTCTTCCACAAGCACTCCTTCTTCTGGTTGTGGTTGATGTTGATGAGCATCAGGTTGATTTCCTTCATCAGGTCGTGGTTGAGGTTGAGCCCCATGTTGGTCGCCTGCATGACCATCCAAGCTGTGATCCACGTCCTCCTCGGCCGTCTCTTCCTTCTCCTGCATGTTGACACGGTCCAGCATTGGCAAAGGAACTGTAGCCACCAGGATGTACTTCCCCTTTCGTCGACGACCATCGTCCCTTCCAACCGGATACGGTCCCACCAGGTCCATTGAAAGAACATAGGCTGAGCTGTCGGCATGCGACCTCCGATGTGGGCTGTCCACTCCTGCAAGCTCCATGCACCGACGGCAATCTCGTCGATATGGATGATGATGCGCCTTGACATGCTGCTTCCACTCCTCAACATTCAGCTTGTGGATGCGCTGAGCCAGGCATTGACTTCGTTGATGAAGATAAGCCCTCAGCGCCTCTTTGAGTGCCATCACCAAACCAGGTGCCCAGCTCGCCCAGTCCCTTGAGGCCTCCATGGATTCCTGCAGACCCTTTGGAAGCGGGTCTGTTCGCCGAGATGAATCTCTCAAGCCTTCCAACTGTTCCACTCCAGGCAGGTTCCCAAGGATCGTAGTTGGCTTCCTTCGGGCATGCCCCATCTGGGATTGATCGAAGCTCACCAACTTCAGGCCCCCCAGTCCGACCATCTCCTTCATCTCAGGGAAGTTCCAAAAGGACGGAAGGTTGTGTGCCGCCTCAGCTCCCAAGTAGGCCATAGGATCCTCTGGAGATTCCAATGCAAAAGCCGTGGGAAGCGATTGAAGCTCTGGAACCTGCATGCGCTTCTCCTCAGCCTTGATGAAGAGTCCAATCTGCTTGAAGAGCAGGGCTGTGTCAGAGTTGACCCGGTGAAGGTCCCAGGTTGAAAGACCTTCCAGGGAAAAACGCCATCCATCTCGCCCCCTCAATGGTGGCGGTCCCGGCTGGCGTTGCCTCAGCCTTGAAGTCGTGCGACAAGGTGGGCCACCCAGGATCGCGGCAATCTTTCCAGCACAGGCCAACTCCCAAATGAAGGCCCAAATCGATGCCTCATGTAGATCAACTCCTTGGAGAGTGTCAATGGTGAGGACAACATAGCCCTCCTGTTCAAGCTCAGCCCACTGCTTGGAGTTCCGACCAGAGAACAAGTGCAGGATGACTCCACGAGAGCGCCATAGCCTTCGTCGTCGATGACGGTTCCAAGGCAGGCTGGCAGCATGATCCCGCCATGAATCGCCCTGCCCCTTCATAAACTTCCAGACTGAAGATGGCACCTGTGGAAAGCGATTCGCCCACCAATTGAATTCATCATCTCTGACTTCAACATCGTTCTGCTGCATCTTCTCCAAGTCGGCCAGCAAATCCAGACCCTCAGTTCGAGGCATCACAGGGCAACCACCCCTCAAGCTGCACTTCAATGGCCCCCGTGTTGGATGATGGATCACAATGCTATCTCGGCGCCAGGTGATCCTGTAGTCAGCCGCCACCAGCCATGCCAAAGGGATGATAGGCTCCACCGGCCCCTTACTGAGCAAGGTCTGATGCTTGGGGTGCTTGTAGAGCACTGTTGACCCACAAGCCAGCTCCACCTTCGTGGCAATCAGATCCGGCTCCTCCTCGGGCTTAGCCTGTCGAAGCCCATGAGTGGCACCTCCATCCAACAAGGCATACTCACCAGGCCCACCAAAGTTCCCTTCTCCCACGGACTTCATCCGCACGGCCTTCAAAGACCTGATGGACTTCAGGAGGCTTGTAGCTTCTCGCATCAGCTCTGCTGCCGCCTCTGTTGAAGGCTCACCCATTGGCTCCGTCGTGGTGGAGTCTCCACCCTGGGTCCCCTCCGAAGCTCCACCAGAGGCTGTGTTGGTCACCTCCTTGGGCTTCAGATCATCTCCATCAACTGTCTTCAACTTCTGAGAGTCCCCGGCGGAGCCTTTCACAGCCGGCTTAGGCGTCGCCTTCACCTTGGAAACCTTCTTGGGTTGTAGGCCATCACCCATCGGACCACCCGATGGAGTTGAGGTAGAAGTCGAAGTAGATGAGGTTTTGGCAGTGCAGTCCTTTCGAAGATGCGCCGAGCTCCCACAATTGAAGCACCGACCCTTCATGTCAGACGTCTCGTGAAGGAACGTGCACTGTGCCCCACGTTTGCACCCTTCAGGGGTCTTCCAAAACTTGCATGGAGACTTCGAAGTAGTCCCTGTAGGCGCACTCGTCGTCGACGTTGGCACCTCCAACCCAGCCATAGCCTTCAGTGACGTGGCCCCCTGAGCTCCAACCGTCGTGGCCTTCAAGCCAATCCCAAGGCTCAGCTCCTCCGCCTCAGACTGAAGGTACTCAGCGTACTGCTCGATGGATGGGGCCATAGGCCTGATGTCCACTCCAAGCTTCTGCCTCACCGAAGCCACTCGGTATGCCAGCTGCGTGCCACCAAGCCTTCCCAACGCATCTGCAAAGCGGTGCAAGACTCCACCCAAGATGACCGGATCCGGCAGCGCTAGATTCAACTCCAACGACCTGCTCATCAATCTTCTCCACCTTCGAAGTCCACCCAGCAAGTCCGGTGCGCCAGCTGCCACCTTTGGCTCCGTGAGCTGCTTGAGGATGCTCACCCTTTCTCACCCTTTCAGAGCTCCCACCCGGTTGGAAGATAGTCCACAGCCTGTACATGATGCCTGTCACCGTCATAGTTCGGCTGGCAATCAAGTCCTGCTTGATGAGCTCCGGGATGCACTTCAGCAGCATCGGCACCACCCTCTGCTCCAAGCGTAGGTGCACCTCAGAGCGCTGGATCTCCAAAGGTCGAAGTCGGATCCTTTCCAAGGGAGTCGATGTGAGCCACCGGTCATAGAGGTTTGAGGCTTCCCTCAAGATTTCACTCCACCACCCACGGGCTGATCCAGCAACATCTCCAATCATTGGAGTGACCACCGTGATCCAGTCTCCAAATTGTAAGGCCCACTGCTCTGAACCTGGCTGTGGAAGTAGAGGAAGATCAGAGCCTCTCAGCTGCTCCATAGGCGATGCAGCTCCTTGTTGTTGATCTGGTCCTCCAAGTCCAGGGGGTCTCACTACCGAGGTAGTTCCTGATGTACCACCACCTCCAAAAGACGCCATAGGGCCTGAGGCATTCCAATCACCAGTGAATTGACCACCACCGTGTGGCCCAGCAGCGTACCCTTGTGAGTTCGCCGTTGATCCCATGCCCCCACAAAGTCCACCAGCATGAAGGCCACAGTAGGAAGCACCTGCTCTGCCATGAAGTCCAGGAGATTGGCCACCAGGAATTCCAGGTGAATGCACTGCCATCGGTGACACCGGTTGGCTCCAAGTGATCCCACATCCTTGACCAACACCTTGTGCACCATGTTGATGTCCATCCAATCCAACTTGACCACGTTCAGCAAGATGAGAAGGTGCTAGGTGTCCAGCGGGATGCATAGCCAGTGAAGGTGTAGTTGCCGACCCCTGCAAGGCTGGCATCGGAGGCACCGACCCTGTAGTCGCACCAGCTCCACTTGAGGCTGTATGGTAGGACCGAATCTCCCCACCTTCACCTTCTTCTCCACGAAGTTTCTTCGCCTCTCTAACGAAGCTCTCTTCGGCCTCCTTCATGATGCGCAGTCTCAACTCCTCGACAGACTTCTCTAGGGACGGTTGAGACAACGTCCCAATGGCCAAGGCCTGCCCAGGACCTGCGCCATTCATCGTCCCTTGGGCCTGCCCAGGACCCCCATGTAGAGCTCCTGCACCAAGGGCCTGCCCAGGGCCTCCATGTAGAGCTCCAGCACCACAGGCCTGCACAGGGCCTCCATGTAGAGCTCCTGCGCCAAGGGCCTGCTCAAGGCCAGCACTACCGCAAGCAGCCTGCCCAGGGCTTGCACCGGAATGCCCATGTCCAGCAACCCCACAGCCAGCAGGGCCAAACGTCACAGGTGCCCCTGCAAGAGGCGGCAAGGATTCTGGTCTTGCCACATCAGCGACCTGTTCCAGAACTGCAGCTCGCTGAACTCCAGCGCTCCAAAAGGCGTTGACTCCAGGAGGCACTGCCATCACCCCAGCGCCACCTCGCTCTTGGCCAAACAGGCCAGTAGATGCCACCAGCAAGGACGTCCCATCACGGTGCACGAACCCTTGTTCCCGGCCAGCATCACTAGAAAGGTTCCGAGCCAGCTCCAAACCAGCTCCAGCAGCACTAGGTCCTCCATGAAGCCCTCGTTCAGCTGCCACGGCAGGGCGAATGTCATCATCTTCGTCCAGCCTTCGTCGAAACACCGTCTGAGCTTCATCCTGCCCAGACTCATGAAACAGCGGAGCAAGAAGGCCATCAGGTCCTAGAGGTTCTGCATCAAGTTGGAGTGAGGTCACCTGCCCTTGTGGTCCTTCAGTTCCACCTTGTCCACGACCTTCATCTCGTCGTGGCTCTGGTGTCGAAGCGGCCACGTCCCCCTCAGTCACCTTCAGTCGTCGGACCTCGGGCACTTGGGGAGCCTCCAGCTTTGACCTCCTCTCCATCTCGATCAGCCTATCCAAGCGCTGATCTGCCGTCTCGTGGTGCTGCCGGCGCCTGCGCTCCATTACGGCACCGCACACCCAAGCCAGTGAAGGCTTGGGCTCATAACCTGCGAAAGGCAGGTGCAAAAGTCTGCCCTTTTCTTGAGCCATGTGCAATCAGTAAGATCCTTGTGCAGGGGCCATGCTATGAACGGTCGTCCAAACTGCATGCCATGTCCTACAGTAGACAGCACTTCTTGATTTGTGCGTGTCATTCTTTGAAAACGGCACCACACTCCCAAATGACCACTGTTCTTGGCAAACGACTCGAGAAATTCACTGCTAAGGCTCCTGCTTGCACTTTTGGCTGTTGTGTTTGTAGAATTCTGAGGTTTTTTGGTCCGCAATGGCAACCTGCCATTTTCGTGGAGACATCCTATGGATGGAGTGTTGCATGATCATCTGAGTCACAATCTCAACACCCCGGACGCCCAATGTGCTCTCCAGAGCTTCGGCATCTTTCAGCGCTGCGATCACGTCCGGAAGCTGCTGTACAAGAGTCACGCAGAGCTAGCGGGCGTACGCACACTTTGCACACGCAATGGCATCTGACAATCATTCTGTGAAACTTGACTTGCCCACGTCCAAAAGAGAGCCCATAAGTGACTCACAAATCTCACAAGCTCATAAGTCTCCCGCTCCCCAAGCAGCTTAAGCACGTTGCTTCTGGTACTCAGACTGAAACTCTTTCAAGAAGGCTGTGGCTGCATGACCTAAGGCCCTGCAAATCTGGCCGGCCTTCCCAGCAGTGGTGCCATCATCTGGAAGCTGCGCACACCAAGCACCGCCCACAGCACCCAGGGGAATTCCAAAGGAACTCACAATGGGCAAAGTTGTGAGCGTCAGCCCACCAGCAACGGCACCAATGGCACTAGAACCAAGGAGGATCCGAACACCACCAGCTCGATCGATGAGATCTGCAATGCTTTGGGGTGACGAAAGAAGTGCTGTCATCTGAGGTGGGCCAAAGCTAGCTCCTAACACCAGGAAAATGAGTGAAAGGGCACAAGCCTTTCGTAACTGTCGCTTGTTTGAGCGCATCATCACGAATTGAACTACAAGAACTACAAGAACTACAATATGCTACAATCACCTGAGACTCTATGCTGCAAGACAAACGCGATTGGCATCATTCCATCAGTTTAACTACTCCACCATGATTGAATGCCAACACAGTCGCAGTAAAAAGAATGGAAAAAGTCAAGCATATGTCAAAATATTGTCAAATTGGCCAACACAAGAACTGCTCCAAGACTGAGGAAAAGAATGGAAAGAGCAATTTGAAAACGAGAGAGGTCAAACCCTTGAACTACAGAAATTCATCGCAGCTCTCAACAGCTCTAAACATTGCAGCGCTGACGTTGCTGTCGGAATCTTTCGAGTATCTGCCACCGTTTTGGCAGCCTGCCAGCAAAAACAACTCTCGATAACCCTCGAGATCCAATGCAGCAGTTCATCAGTTGAACAACGCAACTGGTGGCTGACTCGAGCATTTGTCAATGACCAGCTTGAGTCTTGTGGTTCATCCAAAATGAAGGTCGAATCAGTTTGAAGCAAAACATTGCAAAGTTTGAGCCAATCAAACTCTCTGTCTCCCCCAGACCTCCTGCTCTTTTTCTGGTACCAGTAGAAGCAAGTCATCTGGCAAAGGGTTGTTATCAAGAAAATTTCCAGGAACATCTAGCAGTGGGGAAAATCCACCAAGAGCTGAAGAACCAACGTTCACAAGAAAAGACACTGAAGCACTTGATACTTCAGCAAAGATAGACATGTGATGAATGAAATGAATGAAATGAAGCAAATGTGAACTGTACACCAGAACTTCTTGCGTCCTGCCTATAGCATCAAGGATTGCCTGGATGCTCCGTCTTGCTGTGCGCACTGAGGCAGTTGGCACACGATCCTCAAACCTAGGTTGGATCGTCGGGCGCTGGGATATGTTAGTGGACGGTCACAGATGCCATATATGTTCATCTCTTCATCTAACAACGTTCCATTGGATGTGTGAACGGAAAGGGATATCCTCAACTTGCTTGGAAACTGGCGTCCAGTTCAGGTGAATAAATGGATGGATTGCAAACCAACCCTGCGCCTTGACATCAGCAAGCACTGAGAGTCTTCCTGGAAGATGTGCCAATTGGATGGTAACAATATGGTAACAATATGGTAACAATATGCAACAAAAAATAAGGAACCCATTTGGACCCCTTATGACCCGTTCAGTCAGTATACAGGTCATGCACAACATGCCGTGTTTCAACAAGGTTTCAGGCAGAAAGTCCTCATCAAGCGCTCGCCGAACGCGATCGTACTCCGTATCAGCTAGGGACCAATCACTCGAAGTGTACTGCGACACGGTCAGGGCTGGGGATGACAGTGACACTGAGAATGCCTTGCAAGGATAATTCATGTAACACTGTCTCTATCAAAAGAAAACTAAAATCTACATAAATACACACCAAGATTATCCAAATATTGTATATACATATAACTGTAGATATTATTTATATAACAGAATATATTTTAAAAATATATATATATATGTGTAATGTAATATAATATAGTATAATATAATATAATATGATACAGTGCAATATAATATAATATATCGTGTTTATTCTATTACTTATATTGTATTGTATTATGTTATACGTACATTATATATCATCTACCCTATATTATATATTATATATCATATATGAAACATTATAAATCATATAATATATATATACAATACAATATAATATATATTATACATTATATATTATAGTTTATATACTATATACTATACATTATACATTATATATTGTATATTACAAATTAAAAACTATATATTGCATAGTGTAATATTGTATATTATATTATATATATTGCATATTATATATATTATATATTATATATTATATATATATATATTATATTATATATGTTATATAAAATATCATATCATATCATATTATATCATATCGTATTACATTATATTACATCATATTATATTATATGAAATTATAGTATATCATATTATGTTGTATTATAATATATTATACCATATTATAGTGTATTATATATTTACATGTATGTATGTATGTATGTATGTATGTATGTATGTATGTATGTATGTATGTATTGATGTATTGATGTATTCATATGTGTATGCATTTGTATTTATATGTCTATATATTTATAGTTCTATAAGTTTACAATTATATTTATATATATTGAGAAATATTTATATATATATATATCCGCCGACCCCGGCAGACGCAAGGGGGAGCGCGCCAGGGAATAATACTTTTGACTCTTGTTTCGGACTACTACTACTACTACTACTACTACTACTACTACTACTACTATTTAAAGGTAGCCAAACTTCATATTCATAGCAGCAGGAAGAGGAAAAAGCCGCCAAAATCATCATTTTCTATGGATTTCAGAAGTTTCCGTTAGGCATTTTGGGGGTGCAATTTTGGGGCTTCTCCGTCCTTCAGAGGCATGGTGTTTCGCCCCCGGGAGGTGATTTTTTCCATGGTGTTTTCCTATTTGGGGACCGGATGTTTAGGTAGCTACTGTTCATGGCAGCAGCAAGAGGAAAAAGGAGCCAAAAGCATCATTGTCTATGGGTTTCAGAAGCCACGTTAGGCATTTTCGGGGTGCAATTTTGGGGCTTCTCCGTCCTTCAGAGGCATGGTGTTTCGCCCCCGGGAGGTGATTTTTTCCATGGTGTTTTCCTATTTGGGGACCGGATGTAAAGGTAGCTAAAATTCATGGCAGCAGCAAGAGGAAAAAGGAGCCAAAAGCATCATTTTTTATGCGTTTCAGAAGTCACGTTAGGCATTTTCGGGGTGCAATTTTGGAGCTTCTCCGTCCTTCAGAGGCATGGTGTTTCGCCCCCGGGAGGTGATTTTTTTCATTGTCTTTTCCTATTTGGGGACCGGATGTAAAGGTAGCTAAAATTCATGGCAGCAGCAAGAGGAAAAAGGAGCCAAAAGCATCATTTTCTATGGGTTTCAGAAGGGACGTTAGGCAGTTTTGGGGCTCGATTTTGGCACCGTTCCGTCCTTCAGGGCCACTGTGTTTCCCTGTCCGGCAGCGTGCGTTTTCAGCTTCGGGAGGAAGAGCAGCAGCAGCAACAGGAGCAGCAGGAGGGTTCTATGTCTCACTATGTCTCATTAATGTACAAACAGCGGTACAAAAAATGGTCGAAAACTATTGTTTTTCTAGGGTTTCAGAAGGGACGTTAGGCAGTTTTTGGGCTCGATTTTGGCGCCGTTCCGTCCTTCAGGGCCACTGTGTTTCCCTGTCCGGCAGCGTGCGTTTTCAGCTTCGGGAGGAAGAGCAGCAGCAGCAACAGGAGCAGCAGGAGGGTTCTCTGTCTCACTATGTCTCATTGTACAAACAGCGGTACAAAAGATGGTCGAAAACTATTGTTTTTCTAGGGTTTCAGAAGGGACGTTAGGCAGTTTTGGGGCTCGATTTTGGCGCCGTTCCGTCCTTCAGGGCCACTGTGTTTCCCTGTCCAGGCAGCGTGCGTTTTCAGCTTCGGGAGGAAGAGCAGCAGCAGCAACAGGAGCAGCAGGAGGGTTCTATGTCTCACTATGTCTCATTGTACAAACAGCGGTACAAAAAATAGTCGAAAACTATTGTTTTTCTAGGGTTTCAGAAGGGACGTTAGGCAGTTTTTGGGTTCGATTTTGGCGCCGTTCCGTCTTTCAGGGCCACTGTGTTTCCCTGTCCGGCAGCGTGCGTTTTCAGCTTCGGGAGGAAGAGCAGCAGCAGCAACAGGAGCAGCAGGAGGGTTCTATGTCTCACTATGTCTCATTAATATACAAACAGCGGTACAAAAACTGGTCGAAAACTATTGTTTTTCTAGGGTTTCAGAAGGGACGTTAGGCAGTTTTTGGGCTCGATTTTGGCGCCGTTCCGTCCTTCAGGGCCACTGTGTTTCCCTGTCCGGCAGCGTGCGTTTTCAGTTCGGGAGGAAGAGCAGCAGCAGCAACAGGAGCAGCAGGAGGGTTCTATGTCTCACTATGTCTCATTGTACAAACAGCGGTACAAAAACTGGTCGAAAACTATTGTTTTTCTAGGGTTTCAGAAGGGACGTTAGGCAGTTTTTGGGCTCGATTTTGGCGCCGTTCCGTCCTTCAGGGCCACTGTGTTTCCCTGTCCGGCAGCGTGCGTTTTCAGCTTCGGGAGGAAGAGCAGCAGCAGCAACAGGAGCAGCAGGAGGGTTCTCTGTCTCACTATGTCTCATTGTACAAACAGCGGTACAAAAATGGTCGAAAACTATTGTTTTTCTAGGGTTTCAGAAGGGACGTTAGGCAGTTTGGGCTCGATTTTGGCGCCGTTCCGTCCTTCAGGGCCACTGTGTTTCCCTGTCCGGCAGCGTGCGTTTTCAGCTTCGGGAGGAAGAGCAGCAGCAGCAACAGGAGCAGCAGGAGGGTTCTATGTCTCACTATGTCTCATTGTACAAACAGCGGTACAAAAATGGTCGAAAACTATTGTTTTTCTAGGGTTTCAGAAGGGACGTTAGGCAGTTTTTGGGCTCGATTTTGGCGCTGTTCCGTCCTTCAGGGCCACTGTGTTTCCCTGTCCGGCAGCGTGCGTTTTCAGCTTCGGGAGGAAGAGCAGCAGCAGCAACAGGAGCAGCAGGAGGGTTCTCTGTCTCACTATGTCTCATTGTACAAACAGCGGTACAAAAATGGTCGAAAACTATTGTTTTTCTAGGGTTTCAGAAGGGACGTTAGGCAGTTTTGGGGCTCGATTTTGGCGCCGTTCCGTCCTTCAGGGCCACTGTGTTTCCCTGTCCGGCAGCGTGCTTTTTCAGCTTCGGGAGGAAGAGCAGCAGCAGCAACAGCAACAGCAGGAGGGTTCTATGTCTCACTATGTCTCATTGTACAAACAGCGGTACAAAAAATGGTCGAAAACTATTGTTTTTCTAGGGTTTCAGAAGGGACGTTAGGCAGTTTTTGGGCTCGATTTTGGCGCCGTTCCGTCCTTCAGGGCCACTGTGTTTCCCTGTCCAGCAGCGTCCGTTCTCAGCTTCGGGAGGAAGAGCAGCAGCAGCAACAGGAGCAGCAGGAGGGTTCTATGTCTCACTATGTCTCATTGTACAAACAGCGGTACAAAAACTGGTCGAAAACTATTGTTTTTCTAGGGTTTCAGAAGGGACGTTAGGCAGTTTTTGGGTTCGATTTTGGCGCTGTTCCGTCCTTCAGGGCCACTGTGTTTCCCTGTCCGGCAGCGTGCGTTTTCAGCTTCGGGAGGAAGAGCAGCAGCAGCAACAGGAGCAGCAGGAGGGTTCTATGTCTCACTATATCTCATTGTACAAACAGCGGTACCAAAAATGGTCGAAAACCATTGTTTTTCTAGGGTTTCAGAAGGGACGTTAGGCAGTTTTGGGGCTCGATTTTGGCGCCGTTCCGTCCTTCAGGGCCACTGTGTTTCCCTGTCCGGCAGCGTGCGTTCTCAGCTTCGGGAGGAAGAGCAGCAGCAGCAACAGGAGCAGCAGGAGGGTTCTATGTCTCACTATGTCTCATTGTACAAACAGCGGTACAAAAACTGGTCGAAAACTATTGTTTTTCTAGGGTTTCAGAAGGGACGTTAGGCAGTTTTTGGGCTCGATTTTGGCGCTGTTCCGTCCTTCAGGGCCACTGTGTTTCCCTGTCCGGCAGCGTGCGTTTTCAGCTTCGGGAGGAAGAGCAGCAGCAGCAACAGGAGCAGCAGGAGGGTTCTATGTCTCACTATGTCTCATTGTACAAACAGCGGTACAAAAAATGGTCGAAAACTATTGTGTTATTGTTTAGGACGTGCCTTAGCCTCTTTGCCTGTGAGGCCTTAGAGCTATCCATAAAATCTCTAGAGCTATTCATAAAATGACAGTCAAATCCCCAGAGCTATTCCTAAAACTATGGCCAAAAATGTAGAGCTATTCCTAAAGCCATGGCCAAATCAGTAGGGTTATTCCTAAAAATATTGTTGAACTGGAAAGCATATTCCCAAGAATGGTCAACTTGTATCATGGCATGAATAAACCACAAAGTTGACCACGAATACCTAGCCATACACAAACACTACCAATGTAAACATAAGGTATGTGTTAGTGCATGAACTCGGTCACAAAAATGAGAACATAGAGTATCAAATCATGCAACCATGCATATGGGGCTAACATTCTCTATTTGCATTGCAGTTGCATAACAGAAAGTTCCATTACAAGCGCACTACTTCTCATGCAGGTATATCCTCAAAGTACATGCAAGGGAACTAAGCAACGTACCTATACGACAAACCAAAACTCGTTCAAGTAAACCTTCAAAGAACACCACTTACATACTGTGCTGAAAATTGTGACTGGCTCTGAGATCATTGGAGTCATTAAATGATGACTACTCTATGACTATGGACTTACACTAGGAGACTATGACTATGCTTTGATTTGATTCGAGATCAGACAAGTTAATAGTCAAAACTGAAGTTTAGAAACCAATAGCTTACGGCTCTAACTGAGGTACTAAAGGAGACAACCAATAATTGACTAAGTGACGACCAACTACATAAGAAATGTCAAGTTTCACGAATCATCGTCATGAAAAAACGAATATCAAACACCATCAACAAAATGCATCATACCAAAAAAAACTGATTTATGATCAATTTTTTTGATAGGGTAAGATGCCTAATGTTAATGAGTAAGTGGTATGCTAAGGAATGGCTCGGAGCGGTTCAGAGCGGTTCCTCAGCATGATTTTAGGAATAGCTCGGAGCGGTTCAGAGCGATTTAGAACCATTTCTAAAAAAAACCTTTAAAGAATGCATATAGTTCAGAGCGGTTCAGAGCGGTGCAGAGCGATTTCTAAAACTTGAAAGCTTATGAATGGTTCTAAATAGCTCAGAGCGGTTCAGAGCTATTTCTAAAACATGGCTGAGGAATAGCTCGGAGCGGTTTAGAGCGATTCCTCATCACCCCGAAATCACGAATGTAGTCTCATCCTGTTTTTTCAAACAACAAGATTGGAACAAAATCATACCTATTATATTAATTTCATATATTCATTTAATATATATATATACATATATATATATATTATCATAAATTTTGTTAATTTGTTATGCTCTCTTGTGTTTTGTGTTTCTGATCTCTTCAAGTAGTTCTCAAGTCACAATGATTACAACTACTATTGACTATGACTGTCTTACCATCTACTTACAACTTGGAACGAAACCGGACATGATGACAACCAAATCTTAGTCATGGCCTGGGTGGCTGGGGATTATACCAGCACAAAGAAGTGACAATAGGAATGTGGTGGGATTAAATTTGGAGACCAAACACTCATTGAGAAAAAAATCGTTGAACACCCGGCGTGACTGGACTAAACTACGCCAAACCAATGAGGGACAACCAAAGATTTATAGTTCCGGTTCAGGGCCTCTTTCTCACCCTTGTTGAAACCAAAATGAGAAACTGAATGGATCCGGGTCTAAAGAACGGGCCTCTCTTGGAATTACATGGGAAGGGTTCCCATCTTGGAAAGATTCCCAAGGGATGGGGGTCTTGGTAACGAATAGCTAGCTCTACAGTTCCCCCAGATTTTTTTTGGAATAGCTCTGGAAATTTTGGGAATAGCTCTGGGAATTCCTTGAAATTTTTGGGAATAGCTCTGGGGATTCCTTGAAAATTTTGAGAATAGCTCTGGAAAGGAATTTAAAATTAGGTCTCTCCAGTCTTTGAAATTTTGGTTCCATGCCCCCGGCCCGGAAAGCAAACCCGGGATTGCAAGATTTCCTCTCACGGGAATGTCCCTCAAACCGTCACAAGAATACTCAACCCTCGGCCCCGCCCCCAAAAACCGGGTTTTGATTTGAACCATCGGGGTCGGAGGCATATATATTATTGTTATTATCGTTATATATGGGTCTGGAGAATCTTACGTGTACAGAGACAAACAGCAGTCCTTTACCCACTGCTGTGTGCGGAAAAGCTCTTTCCGCAGTCTTCGAACTGGCTCCTGCGCGACATCACTCATCAAGTTCAGTGCTGAGTGGAATTGAGAAGCTGCCACACCTACGTGGAATTTATTGGTGTGCACTGAAGTGCACTTGCTAAAATCCCCGTCCATGCACATTGAATTGCCTGAGAGGCCTCTGCTTAGACATATGTGTATATATATATATAATTAACTAATTAATTAATATATTATATGTACATTTATATCCCTCGCTCTCCCATTCTGTGCGGTCATCTCGATTGATAGCACGGAGCTTTGCGTAGGTCTCTGGATTGTTGACGTCAATCTGCCAACCAGGAAAGATCAGATAGAAAATGAAGAACTGTCATGAATTCTTGGAAGATGGGCTATGAAAGTCCAAGACATGCAATGACTAGAAAATGCACTTGAAACATCTTGCAAATCTTGCAACACTCCAAGCCTTTGCGCACTTTTCCCCTGTGCCATCCTGTGCCTGTGTATCACTGAGACCTGATGAAAACATCAGGACCTTCGCAGTGTTCAGGCAACCCGAAAGGCCCGAAAGGCCCGACGCAGCATTCCAACGGATTACCCGTTGCAGCTGCCGCTGCCAAGACACAACTTTCCGACTTCCCAAGTAACACGCTTGAGGACTCCAATGGCGTAACAACATGCAACAACATGTGACTTCAACACATGTGACTTATACATACTTATACATTATACATGTGAGAACTGGTCAAGAAGTCAAGTATGGATCTTTGCTTGATGCTGCTCTTCTCATGCTGGGACTGGGAAGGAATCTCATGTTGCTCAAAGGGAAGCCTCCATTGCCGAGAGCTCCTACCCCGGAGCTACAACCCCAAGCCCCTCTCACTATCCGTGATCCTCAGGTTGGCCTTCACCTTGGCTGGAAAGAAAGGAGCAACATGGAGTTCATCGAATACATGATACCCAATGATACCTATTGATGGAGGCAATGATGTGTGTTTCAGTACTTCCCTGAGCGTCTGGTTTCAACATCTCATGCTCCAGTATTTGTCCAAGGATTGCAGGTGCACCCAGGTGGTTCGATGGGAAAGAATATCCGCAATTATCGTTGTCTGATTTGTGGAATGTTGGAAAAATGCAGTAAGATGATGTAAGATGCAATAAGTTGTAATAAGATCAAGCTGCAACGGAACCTTTCCATTTGTTGTTCCATTGCTGTTCCATTTGTCCAGCATCCAAGTGGCTTCTTGCCACGCTTCGCTGCACCAGCAGCAGGTGCCCCAGGCCGCTTGGTGCCCGCTTTGGCGGCAGCCTGATTGGCTTAAGCGACTTCAACACATCCCATCCTTAACAGCAAGAATGGAAGTAACGTAAGCCCTCTGTGAATATTCTATGAATCTATATGAATCTATATAATTCTCTATGAATCTTTGAAGCCATTCTTTGGCGGCTCTCTTTTGAAACATCTGCAAAGACTTGGCATTTCTTCAT
Organism: Cladocopium goreaui; assembly: GCA_947184155.2. NCBI lineage: Eukaryota > Dinophyceae > Suessiales > Symbiodiniaceae > Cladocopium > Cladocopium goreaui. The sequence continues at coordinate 18,189 of CAMXCT020001076.1, forward strand.
GCGGCCAGGTCCAAGCACAAAATGTAATGAGTTCCACCGCAAATCAGCCTTGGCACCACCCTTCTTCTTGGAAGGATCGAACCTGAGTATCCAGGGCACCGCCGGACACCGCCATTTCGCTTGTTCCACAATTTTCATGGCTCACAGTGTCACAAGAAGCATTTGGATGTGGTTGGGAGGTTCCGAGAGTGGCACTTCTCGGAATCCTTGATCTGAACCTGCTTTGACTGACAAAAAACATGACATTGCGAAGGAATGCAAAGAACGGCATCAACATACAAGCATGCATCAAGAAAAAAGTTGAATCAGGATAATTGTTGAAAAGGCATGACAAGGCTATCGATGAACAATCAACTCTCTTTAACAGTCAACGGGTCACCCGGTCACCCCAAGCTATCTGCCTTGGCTGTACCAAAGAACATGTCCAAAGGCCGCTGTTTCGTCCTTGACCTTCGTACCGTGGAGGTAACCATGCGGTCCAGGGTGCAGAGCCTTTCTTTCATACTGTGACATATTCTAATTGACCTTCGTACATATGACACACGACAAACATCAACAAAGTGAATGTATACATGTTAGCAAACCTGCCCAGCCTACCCTGTGATGGAAACATATGTTGAAACACATTCTACTAAAATGGGGGGGAAACATGCGAAATCCAGTTGATTCAGGCCGAAGGAACTTAGAGTTTTTCAGCCTTTCAATGTAGCGATCAACACGCTCTTTGCTGAAGGTGCACTCCTCCAGACCAGTTCAGTCAAGTGCAGTTTCATATCCAGAAAACAGAAAAATAAGAAACAAATGCAACCAGCATCTCTGCCCCTCTGAAAGTTAGGAAATGCACTGCAACTTGCGACTTTACAGGATTTCAGAAGTATCTCACAAGTATCTCACAAGTATCTCACAAGTATCTGACTGGGAGTCCTCTACCAGGAATTTCGTGAGGCCTTCGAAGTCTGGTTCCTCAAACTTAAACTCGCACTGGGCAGTGTCTACGGCCTTCCAGGGCAAAGGCCAGCAAAGCAGCCAAGCATAGCCAAGCATAGCCAAGCTGTGCAAAGGTTTGAGTTAACCAAGATTTCATCATCAAATCATGATAGATCCTGAGATAGATCCTAATCTTCCACAGCCTTTCACAGTATCAGTATATGCTTCAGGATGGTTCAGTGTGGTTCAGTGTGGTTCAGTGTGGTTCAGTGTGGTTCAGTGTGGTTCAGTGTGGTTCAGTATGATGTTGGCCTCGCACTCTTTGAAGAACATTCGAGCTGCCTGTGAAAAAGCAAGTCGCATTTCAAGAGCACGAGCCGCATCGCTCATTGAAGGTAAATGTATACATCAGCATCCAACATGTCCGCAGAATGGACTGAATGCACTTGCAATGTGGCAGCATGTCATGCCTCGTATCTGAAATTTTCTGGCACTTTGTCAGACCTCAGATTTCTGCGCAGGGTATTTTGACGGTGAAACAAAAGTAGGAAGAGCTAAGCGCCACACCCAATAGCTTCAATGACCTGTACACACAGCTCAAGTCTCTTTGCTTGACTCGTGATTGAAAAAAAAAACATGGCTTTGTCTGGCAAACGGTAATTCCAAATCCATCCAAATCCACTGGTTGATGGTTGATGGTTGATGGTTGATCATCATGTTCCACATAAAATGACCATAAATGTTGGTATAAGAAATGGTGCCAAAAAGTTCCGACCTTCTCCAAGGTGCCGTGCTGCAGAATCAGCTTGATGGCAGTGCTGGGACCTCGGCCGGCACGTGTGATATTTAGATCAGTGTCTTCTATATATATATATTGTCTGAATCATATCCAAAAAATAATATTCAATAATCGTACATATATATTAATAATAATAATAAATAATAGTAATAATAATAATGATGATAATAATAATATAATTGTATATAATTGTAATATTATATTACGGATTACCGTACAATATATTACATAATATCTAGCATATGCATGTCCCGCACTTTTTGGTCAGCACTCTGCCTCGGGCCCTGGCCGATACCCTTCAGAGTGTCGCAGTAGTCGCAGCCACACAGAATGCAGAAGTCGATAAATTGGTCCATCGAGACATTCAACCTTCAAATCCAAGATCCATCTAGATCCCGGATCCCACAATACAAGACATCACAATAGCATTCAAGCAAGTCACTGTTGAAGCGCTAGCTCCAAGTTCACCTGCGAAGGCTGATCTCAGTGGCCTTTTAAGTTACAGTTACAGCTGCAACCAACAAAGATTGCAAAAATAGCGCAAAATAGCACCTCCAGGATCGTTTTCTTCTGGGATTCTGCTGCCATCAAGTTCCTGGCTGCGAAAAGCCTAGAATCGAGATGGGAAAATGGACTAGATTGACTAGATCATATAAATCATACTGAATCATACTACAGTAAATCTATGTGCCTGATGAGGATTTTGGTTCCAAACGTAAGGCAGTCGGCATCCTGACGAGGGCTAGCACCCAAGAAAGTGTCCGCTTGTCAGGTCAAGTAGAATCATGGTGGCGCCGCTACAAGTAAGATCTAACCACTTACCGTCACTTACGGACTTATAACATCTTTTAACATCTTTTAACATGCGGTACCTCAGGATGTCAGGAGATCCGAAGATGATAATCCACCAGATCGAAAGCACGACGGTCTCCATCTCTCGGTAGCATTGCACAAAGATTTTTTTAAGAATCCAGAGCAGGAGAAAGACTGAAAACAAATCTCACAGTTTCATTATAGATTTAATTATATTTGATGTTTTTTGATGAATGAAGCGTACCGGCGTACCATCCGCCTCTGTCGCTGCGCCAAAGACCTTGCCGTCTCGGCACAAGGCAGCGCATGTCCTGGGTGTTGGATAAATCCCAAACAAGCACGAATGATATTGAATCGTGCTGAAACTTATGACCTCTGTCGTCTGGGAAGGAAGCATTTCTTCCAAGTAAAATTGAAAGGAGCGAAGGCAGCTAACGCTGGCTACAGCGCTTGGCCACAGGGATTAGCAGCTTGACTCGACAATGCCGCACAATTTCTTGATGTTTTTTGACTTTATGCTTCACATCTAAATTTACAATACTTCTGAGCACATCCTTTACAAGTATCAGCTTAGAAACAGAAAAAGGTGAACTATGTGAACTGAATCAGGCTTTGGAAATGCTTCCATGGAAGTTTTCCGGGATGGAGCGTACGGAGTCGTAAGCGCAGAAAACCGTACTGAGCGCGCTACGCCTCAGCTTCACTTGGAGCCTCCACCTCAGAAGTGCGACATTATGCCATATGCCATGCCAACTCATGAAGCATATCACGACTCATAAGTGTCAGACAACTGGCACACCCATCAATCTGAGGAGCTTCTTGGTTTCCTGTGCGGAGCACAATCACCCTACTGCAACTATCCACAACCATGCTATGATATGAAAAGAGAAGCAGAGGCTTGGGCCTCATTCTGCTCTTTGGTCACCTTTGTAGTGGCCTTCCGAAGCAAGATCGCAGGAAGCGAAACGGGGATAAAATATGATAAAATTCGCTCCACGTCTCGATGTGTTTGATCAACAAGCGTCCAAATGATTCCAAATGGTTCTGAATGATTCCGAATTATTCCCATGTTTTGTTGAAAAATTGCGTACCAAACAATACAGATTTTGGCGCCCGGCCCACTTCACAAAATCTCCTTTCTCTTATTGGATCGGAATCGGATGATACCCTGACATGGTGATACACCTTTTAAGAACATCTCCAGCCTTAGCACCCTTCAAGACACCTTCCGCATCTCCGGCTTCGACAGCCGCCTGTGACCGTCAGAGGGGTTGAAAGTCCTCCAAGACCTTTCGCATGAGTGGATGCACATACACTTATATAACATCGTTTAACCCCTCTCCCATTGGTACATTGCTATGCCTCTGGGAGTCCATATTTCCACTTGACTCACTTGGAGCCTTTGAGATTATGAGAACTACATCCACATGAGGTCCACATGTTGTTGGAGATGCAGAAAAAGATATAAAAAGCAGAGGCACCTAGTGGCTATTAGTGGCTAGATCAAATGTCCTATGACAGGCGACCAAAGGCGACCATACTTGGTGCGTTTGCTGGACATGGCCTGGCGATTTGCCTCTGCTTCCTTCCGCTTCTCCCTGCGTTGTTCAAGCTCCTGGCACACAAAAGGACCCAATGTCGTCATGCTGCCAACGTCGTGTTGCTTGACCCAGGCGTGTATGCTGAGATCTTCCCAAAAAAGATCTGAGTGCAAGCAGAGGCATGTCAACCTCACTCAGCGCTCCAGCAACTTCATTTCTGGTGGCTTTCCATCGAAGACATAGACCGGTTTGATGCCATTCCTCAGCTGCTGAAATCTGCTGAAAGCAGTGACATCAATGGCATCAATGGCATCAATGGCATCAATGGCCCCGACGCATTGAGGACCTGACTCCATCAATTTGATGGTTCTTGTCAACATTCCAATGATGTGAGATGTGACCTGAAGAAGGCTAGAACGCTCGGCTAAAACGCATTCCCTGAAACTCGATCACTGGTGAGAAACAAATAGGTCACTGGTGATCCTTTCATGATGTGATGTACGAAGGGATGGAACACTTGAAAGTACCGCAAGCTGCAGGAGCAAAAGCCCCAAAGTTGAACCTGAAAGTCTTGGGGTCTGGCCTGTCCCTCCTCATTGGTCAGGTTGTTGTACCTGGTTTGAAGATACACAGAGGTTAGTTCCTCCAAGCACTACATTCAAGGTCTCACCACTTCAGGTTTTTTTATGGCATGAGTCATGAGAGCCAAATCAGCGCACGTTCCCGACCGATTCTCTCTGATCATGATGAGGAATTGGTACAAACACCTGGGAAGGCGGGCAATTCACAGGGCAAAAAAGGAATCACCAGCAAGGAAAATTTAAAAGCCTGTAATTATCTGTAATTATTGTAATTTAATCATATTTAATCTGTCCTCTTTCCCAGTCTTCACTGAAACCTAGCAGGGATATCTCGGGCGCTGGGGTTTGTACATGCTTGCATCGATGGCAATCAGCCGTCCAGTGTAGGCAGCCTGCATGCGGCACGTACGAATACATGAAAGTCATGAAAGTCATGAAAGTCATGAAAGTCATATAAACTAGCTGCACTAGCTGTCCACAGCTTTGAAGCTGATCAGTTTGCGTTGACATGCATAGATACTATTGATATCTATTGATACTAGTTGCTCGGGCCGAAACCTGGCTTGGAATCTCCTTGACAGATTTTGGAGCATTCTCTTGCAAAAATTTCACGAGGCCTGTCCATTTGCACGCCAGAGATGTGATGAAATCGAAGCAAAAAAGCTCCAAGCTGGGCTACAGTGCTACAGGCCCCAAGCCTTTAATGCCCATGGTTCAGGGACGTCGACAACTGAGTGAAACTGTGGAATCTACAATCTGAGCCAAACAGAAATGCCTTTCTGACATGAAGCAAGATCATGTGTGCAGACAAAGCCAAATCTAGTCTGTAGGTTTTCCCAGACTCCCAAAACGCAGCTGGTCTCTGTAATCCTTCGCTGACTTCACAGTAGAAACAGCTGTAAATGTCTTTCATGACAATACTGTCATGGCAGCTGTGGCAGGAAACCTTCTTGTCATTCAGCTGCTTTAGCTGGATTTCGAAAGAGCGCTTTGCCATGTACCTGAAGAACAATATATATATATATTTAAACAACTTCACATTGCAACCTGTACTTAACAAAGCATGTTGGGGCACAATTTCGGCAGAAAACTTTGCAAGTCGGTGTAGTTGAACTCGGCCCTCACACAACGCATGCAAGTGCCGTGAACTCAAGGTCTCCACAGTTGAGGCCAAGTTCCCAGCGTCTGTTTCTTGAATTTGTTGGCACCAAAGAAGCCGCCCTGGTGAAGGATCACTGCTGGGCAGGGGGTGAAACATGGCAAGTTGTGGTGCTTGTTGCTCCTCCTGTGACGAGAAGAGTTCTCACCAAGTCTTGTATGTTTCAATTGGTAGGGACTGCTAAAGTTTTGCGAAATCAGTGACAATGTGGGATTGAATGACCAATCTAAGGTTTGAGTTTGGAGTTTGCGTGTACTGTAAAAAATCATGGTGCTTATCGTTGCTTATGGTGGATAGTGGATAGGTGGAGATCGTTTGGCTCTTCAATCCCCTCTAGGTCTGAGTAGAGGCTGTGCTTAACCGAACAAGAACAACTTTTGCAGTGCCTCGGAGGCTCCCCTTTTCGTGGGTTAAAAGCCACGCTGTGGAATGAACTAAATTTAGGCAACGCTAGGATATGAAGTCCATGGAAACAATGTTGAGGCGGTCTTCTGATCAAGTCGCAAACAAGCCTCTCGTGCTTCATACTTTGCTTTTGCGCGTGAGTCTCCCACAATCAAATCTGCACCTGTCAAGGGCTGACACGCACTGTGCAATGTTGTAGAATGGATGATGACAAGCCAAATTGGAGGAAAAGAATGAGTGATACGCGGAGCTGGTAGTGCAACCAACATCCCATTAAGATCCAGTAAGTAGAAGGAGATCTAAGCATTGAACTCGAGTCTGCAACTGCAGAGCCCTCAAAAGCCAGCCACGCCTCAACACACGATGTTGTGTCGTGTGTACTGCTCAAGGGTTCAACCGATTCAGTGCTTTCCACTGCACCTCTTGGAATCTCAGGACAGAACTGGCAGGCCCAACCCAGGCAGCACCATGGCAGCCTGTCGTTGCTCCAATAATTGGTGTTTTTTATTTGTTCATTTTTCTTAATATATTTAATATGCTTCTCATGAACCACTCCTTATAGATGAAAAATGAAATCCGTCTGATGCCTGACGATGCCTTTGCCCCATGATACCTGATGTTTTTTTCAAGCAAGACTTGGGTAATCCGCTGGGTGATCATCATTACATGCATAGAATTGGGGGTATGCACCATTTTCAGACACATAGCAGGGCTCCCAAAATCTCCCAGGAGTCGGCTCCTCCCGCCGTGATGGACATGGTGCTTGTCCCCTCAGAGAAAACGACAAACGCCCAATATGAACATTGACCATTGTCTAATTGCAAGAGTGGTGGCAAGTTCCACAAAGAGACAGCAAATTGTATTATGATATGTTGATTTATCATTTTATATCAGTTTATATCGTTTAAAAACATCCCATATACTGTACTGTACATGATCATATATATACATATATATATATATATGTATGTATTTATATACATATTATATCATATTATATATATATATATTAAATTGTTGTTTGTTGTTGTTTGTTGTGTTTAGACATTCTGTTAATCCTCAGCCGATGGGAGATGGGCTTGCTCGGCTCAGCTGTGAAGGCTGTCCCAGGAAGGCCTGGTGCCACAGGAAAGTCATCGAGCAACTGACCACTGGGTACCACGGGTACCACGTGAGATTCGGCCTCTAAGCAGGACACCCAGAAAGAGTAAAACCTAGCACCGGCACAGGGGGAAAAAAACATGGAGATGAGATAAGCATTGAGAAGTCGTGATTCTGAAGGATTCACCAAGAGTTTCAAAAGCACTAGATGCATTGATGAGAGTGGAAGGTCCTATCACATTTCTCTTTTGGAAGGTCATTCACAGTCTCTCTTGACTCAGAAACCTGAAATTCCTACACTCTAGACTCTAGAGTTTGCAATGAATGCATGTTCTTCGCTCGGGTGCTCCCTTAAAGGTTGGCAAAACTGCCGTGCCTGGAAGTTGGTCTGGAATTTGGATAAAGACAATTGATTCAATTGACTCTTGTTCCAAAAAGAATACCTACCTGACCTACCTGACCTACCTGACCTACCTGACCTACCTGACCTACCTGACCTACCTGACCTACCTGACCTACCTGACCTACCTGACCTACCTGACTACCTGACCTACCTTCTTCACTTTTCTTAGAATTCGAATTTGATGGAACATGATGAAGCAAAATATCTCACTAATCTCTCCCTCCCTGGCGCACGTCTGCTGCTTATGGCAGTGCCAATCTAAGGTGCCAGCTGCGGCCGCCAAGGGCGAGCGCCTGACACGTTTTGCAACGCCAGTAACTTCAAAGCTTGAAATCTTTGAAAAGGACTGAAAAGATTAACCATTCTTAACCACGACTATTGACGATCATTAACATTTACCATTCTCAAGTGCTTTTGGATATGGACTTGACACATAGATGCTCGTCAGCGTAGAGAGGCCTCTTCCAGGTGGCCATGAGCTGTTTCTGAAAATCCGTGAACTCGGAGATAAATTCCAGGCAGCTCCAGTCCGAATATTCCGAAGTCGGTTTTCTATTAGTAGAGGATCCGATGTTGCCCTTTTTTGCAATTGAGTCGGTTTTGCCGAATTCCCAGACACTTGGGACTGACCTCGTTTTCTGAACAGTTTTTTTTCCATCCATGCGTTGGGCCAAAAGCTGCCAGCAGAAACACCTCGAAGCATCAAGTCTCAATGCATCAAGTTGCGAAGTTCAAGCAGAATTTAAAATCAAGAATCAAATGATACAGTCCAGTGATATCAAATGATATCAATGGGCAGAGACTGCAGCCTCAAGTTCTTACCGGCAAGCTGGATGCGTCCCTCTCAGAGAAGGTCGGGTCAGATCTTCCAAATCTCTGATGGATGATGGCTACTTCAACGGTTGAGTTACTGATGTTACTGTCATTGGTCATGAGGTGCAATCTTCACCACTTGCGTTGGCAAAAGAGCCTCGGGTTCCTCTCTATCTGGGAACATTGCTTCCTTACAAAATCTTACAAATCCCTACAACACATTACAACACAAACCATTACAATCAGTGCGGTCAAGGCGAGCTTTTTCTTTGGCGCTGTCTGGGTTTGATTCAAACAGACTCAGTCGGGCTGAGGTGATGTGCATCCTGGTGATTTGGAAAGAAACACTCCCTGGGCAAACTGCGCCACTGGTCACTCGTTCTTTACAGACCCACAGGACCACCGGGCTCTGCCCGACTTCCTAATGTCTGTTTGTCTCAATGATTGGTTGCTGACACTGGGCAAAAGAATGCAAAAGGTGTCAGCATGGGGGCCACCAGTCAGTTGTTTTAACTTTGGTGATCTTTTTCACATAGTTGATCGGAATGATGACATTGTACTGATGGTGGCCATTGTGCAAACTCTACAGCCTACTTAAGGCCTCCTACAAATGTTTCAAAACGTTTTCCACGAAAGTGCTCTCTGGCTTCCCATCTCCTGCAGGATCGTCCTCGGCTGCTGCGACAAAGACTTCCTTGACTTCCATATCGTCCACGATGATGGCATGCCTCTTGCAACGGGGATTTCCCAGAGCTGCCATCACTCGAGAGTCGGTGAGCTCCATTCCGATTTCTTTGGTGAGGAGAGAAGCACTGTCTCCGTAGAAGGAGAGCATGGAGCCGTCCACTTTTTGATCCTTTGCCCACGCATCCATCACTGCGGAGTCATTCACACAGTACACAATGACATCAGAGACGCCCTTGGCTTTCAGTTCAGCTTGCTTGGCAAGGTAGCCAGGCACCTGCTTTGCAGATCAGGTAGGAGTGAAAGCACCGGGAAGACCCACCATCACCACCTTCTTGCCCCCGATAATCTCGGTGAGTGGCACCTTCTTTGGTGGGAAGCCCTTGTCCAAGACCACGTTTGGAAGCTTGGCACCCTTGGCAATGGCAGAAGCTGCCCGTGGAGCACTGTTCCCCATGGCGGGTGAGGAGATTCAAGGAATGAGCCAGTTAAAGGAGCTGCGGCAGAAAATGTCTTACATCATGGATGAATTGTCCGGAAAGTGGCTAGCGGCTAGCGTGCACTTTGCAGTCTGCGCTGCATTTTGCAGACGAATTACACAAACCAATCACGGAACCACCATCAATGATGTAGCAGGGGAAACAAAGGGCCCTTCGCAAAGGGTACTTTCACATTTCAACATCATCTGGGTTTCATGGTCAAGGAATGTCACTGACATGCTCGCAAAATCTGCAAACCTTTCCAGACGCATCTGGTCCAACGGTCTGAGTTGATGTAGCATCCAACCCAATCCTCTAGTGGTTACAAATACCTACTTGGCAGCGCACACTCACAGCGCAAGTCGAAATGTGGCTTCTACCACTTGACTGCGACTGGTCACTCGTGCTGCCAAAGCTGGCACACAATGCAACCCAAGAATTAGCTGCAGTGCTAAACTCAATAAAGCATCAAAACTGTGACCAATCTGTGGCACACCAGCATCAGCAAAAGCAGCAAGCTCTTTATGCTGTAAAAAGGGACAAGTTGAATGATTGCAACGATCAAGTAAGTGACAAGTACAGAAAGGAGATGTGTGTTACATATGTTACATATGTTACATATGTTGCATTGCATATTTGAATCATTTGAGTTTGCTGCTTTCCTCGTTCCGTTGCTGAGCCACGGCTTCCCAGGCCACTTAAAGATATGTCAAAATGTTCTCTACAAAAGTGCTCTCTGGCTTCCCATCTCCAGCAGGATCGTCCTCGGCTGCTGCGACAAAGACTTCCTTCACTTCCATATCGTCCACGATGATGGCATGCCTCTTGCAACGGGGATTTCCCAGAGCTGCCATCACTCGAGAGTCGGTGAGCTCCATTCCGATTTCTTTGGTGAGGAGAGAAGCACTGTCTCCATAGAAGGAGAGCATGGAGCCCTCAATCTTAAGGTCCCTTCCCCATGCATCCATGACGGCACAATCGTTCACGCAGTAAACAATGACATCAGTAACGCCCTTGGCTTTCAGTTCAGATTGTTTAGCGAGGTAGCCAGGCACCTGCTTGGAAGATCAAGTAGGAGTGAAAGCACCGGGAAGACCCACCATCACCACCTTCTTGCCCCCGATGATTTTAGAGAGAGGCACTTTCTGGGGAGGAAAGCCTTTGTCCAAAGTCACATCCGGCATCTTATCACCCTTGGCAATAGCGGCAGCCGCCCCGGAAGGGCAGGGACGTTTGTTGCTCATGGTCAAAGGCGGATGGCGTTTTCTGAAAGTCAGGGACACGGTTCAACGTTCAAACAAAAGTATCAGCATGCTGCAGTTGTCCATGATTGCATTTCCTTTTCTTGGCGTCCATGAATCAAGTGTAAGGCCATCCATTCACATGCTTTCATGCGCTTATGCTTGTGCTTAGATCAAACATTGAGCAAAAGGACAGTGATTCAAGCGTGAACTCTGCCGAAACAGGCCGCAGAGATTGGATCAAATCAACACAACACTTACAACTTATGCAACTGTCACAGCTGGGTATGGGTCAAAATTGAGCTATTGCCACTGAATATACAAATTTGATCAAATTTGCTAACTTTGAGGAGAGTCAAGCGTTGTTAAACCAAATGAAATCAAATTAAACAATATTGTCATATTGCATTGAAACCATATTAAACACATAAAACCATATTGAACCATATTAAATCATATTGAATAATACTAAACCATCGGTTTTGACAGAGAAGTTCAACCTGTATACCCCTAGCATTTTTCGGAAAGCAATCGCTGGTACCAGGCTTCTGCTGGATATGCGTGGATCGGTCCAATCTACCACCCTACAGCTGTGCTCCGTGGAAAAAGGTCGGGAAACTATGCCATCTTGCGGTACCTGCAACGGTCCCACTGGCCATTTTTGTGTCTGAGGGCGGCCAGTGCCCTTGATGGCGAGATCAAACAAAATCAAAGCAATGCACAAATATGCACAATACCGACAATGCCGCACAAAACCAAAGTCAAAGTGATTTTGTGGTCACAATTTCTGCAGTTCCTCCACTGCAAAGAACATCAGCACCGTGTGACCGCCACACCTGACATGCAAGAGCGGAGACAAAATACTGCGAGAAGGAAAATTCGGTTGATTTGCCAATACAGCTCTTCAATTCCAATCTGAGATGCTCTGTGCCTGAGAAAATATGGGAAGAATCCATTGTAGAGGGCTGTTGCACCCTCTTTGCCTTGCCGGGCTTGAGCACAGCATGGCAATTTTCGCCAGCTACATGGCTGATGACAGCTCATAACTATTGACAAGAAGACTTTCATGGCATTCACAGAAATTTCTGGCATGGCTCGGAAAGAGATGTATTTCAGCCATTTTTCCGGAAGAGCACCCTGTCAACTACCAGGTCTTTTATTCGCGGCCTGCCACAGTTTGAATTGTCTGCAAAGTACCGCGGTACCTGCAGTCTAGGAGGCTTCAGAGGCTTCTTGTAAGGCTTTAAGAGGAATGTGCATTCAGACTATTTCAGACTCATAATATCGGCGCACGGCAATTTTCCTGTCTCTGGATCAGGCTTCTGCGATGCCATACGATTCTTCGCAGACTGCACAGGGATTAGCCAGGGCACACATGTACTGATCATGTACTGTCAAGAGATCGTGCAAACATATGAGAAGAGACTTGAAAACACACTGGCCGGAAAAAAATGCTGTCCAACTCGCCTCAAATGGCATGGTGATGATGGAATAGACCTGAAGTGCTCAAAAGGTTCTGGCAATGTAAATACTTGTGGTTGCACCCTGAACGTCTTCTGGAGGTTGAAACAAAACACTCAGTGATGAACCAATCCGGCTGTGAAAGAGGAGGCCACAACATTCGCGCTGCCCTGGAGGTTTGGTGCTTTGAACACACGATCCAACCTAAAGAATCCGAAAGTGTCAAGACATCTAAAGACTCCAGTGAATATGAGCCAAGTATGATCACCTTGCAAGGTTCGGATGCGATATGCGCAAAAAAAACGAAAAACAAAGAAATACAAGAAATAGATAGAAATAGCAGCTAAAGAGCCTTAACTCCCAAATTTCCGTAGATGGCTTTGAACTGATCGTAGGTTGCCACCTGTACAGCCAAAGGGAGGAGTTCCTTCCAATAACTCCCTTGGATGCTTTAACCGTGTGCTTGTCTGGGCTCATTGATCTGCTTGGGTTTCAGGTTTTGAGGGTTTGAAGAACATGCAGAACCGAAAGCTGCAGCGCTGCATCTTTTCCCGGAGCATTTGGAGCACATCCAATAGCTCACGGGGAAGCGGAGACTCGATCTCCAAGGGATTGCCTGAGGGAGTCATAGATTGCAGTAGCTTTCCCTGGAACCAACATGTGAAATAGCTACCAAACAAAGCTTCGCAATCGCAAGAGCATCTTGAAGCAAACGTCACTCTGAATCAATCTTCAGGTCAATACTTAACTAGACGATGCTACAAATGCTACAAGGAGTACCAAAAGCTGGTGAGACTTGCTGGCTCCCAGCGCAGCCCGAAGACTGCCCGAAGTGCCTTGCCTCGCAGGTCCAGAAGTCTCAAGCGTCGACAGTGGAGGAAGAGACGGGGGCACCAGCTGGGCGAGCCTCCAACAGCGCAGCCATGGCTGTGAAACACTCCCTGCGAAGAAAAAGGATCAGAGCAGAACAAAGTGTGGCAATTATATGCAATTATGACCTAGATATATCATGATATATCTAGATGATCTATATAGATATTACATACACTAAGTATACATAAGTTACATAAGTATACATAAATACGAGCTCTTGCCCTTTCTGCCGTTCCATTGCTCGCCTAGCCAATAGCGCTTGTCACCGAGGAGGGGTCGACCGATGCTGGCGAGGTGTATCCGGATTTGATGTTTGCGACCTCAAACTGTGCGAGGTCCGCACGGAGCTGGTTGCGGAAATGTTGAAATCAAGTGAAATATATTGTATACTGACTGAAAATGAAATAAATGAATAAAAATGCCACAAGTATCCACTATATAATCGCTGTGAAGACACCTGTATGTGGCTCCACTCGCAGCAAGCTCACCTCTTCTGTCGTCTCAGGATCAGCATAGCTGGCCAGAACCTTGTAGGTTGTCCTGGGAGACAGTTGAAAATCCTGGCAGCCAACTAGTCAAAGCTCTTCCATCACCACAACAAAACGGTTTTGGAATCTTCACCTTCAGGGTTGAGGGATGTTGAGGGGGTATGGACCGGCATGGCCCTTCCATTTGGTCCTGGCAGGGCGACCTTCCGAAGACACCTCCATCAGCATGGAGTTGTCCACAGATTGCCGCAAAGATGATGAGATTTCGCCCCGTTTGACATCAAAGTGTCCGGAACAAAGGCAAATGTATTCCTTGGAGACTAAACGTGCAGCCCATTGTGCACGGAGCCAGTTGCCAGCACCAGAGGATTCATCTCCCAAGGCCAGCGGAATGATTCCAGAGGTCGCTTGATCCAAACGGCTCGTTGAAGTCACTGGTCGTTGAAGCTCTGAGGCCACAAGCCGAAGCGCTCCTTCGGTTTCAATCCCTGCAGGTTTCTCAAAGGCCAAGACTCCCGGAGCTGTGGCAATGACCTTGAAACTTCGAATGCTTCGAATGCTTCGAATCATTTCACTCTCCAAGAGATTCGCATCTTCAGCCGCCGCTTCGGCTGCATGAAGAGACCGGCGAAAGTCTTCCAGCATCTCCAGGGCGCGGGGGCGGCCATGCACTTGCTGCAGACAAGCCAACACACTTCCCAGTTGGATGCCATAAGTGGAGTTGGGAATTTCGTTCATCATCTCCACGAACACGGCCAAAGCCGCCTCCCATTGTGACGCAGCCTCCTGAGAATCAAACTTCAGCCCCTGCACAACTTGGGTTTTCATCAATTTTGGTCATATATCAAATCATCTCATATTTTTCTTTGTCGCAAATGCAAAACACTACACACCTTAGCGCATGAACGCAATAGCTTCAAATGGAACTGCAGCAGCACACAACGACTGCACTGATTGCAGCCATGATGCGCAGGAGCTGATTGCAGCTGTATAAGTTATTTCCTTGCAGCAGGAAAGCTGTTAAAGGCTTCAGCACACGGAGTGTGAGGAAATTTAGGCAGCCGGCCCAACATTCCCTGATTCCTTTTCCCAGAATGCTGCCCAAACGCCGTTTTCCTTAGCTTCTTCCGCTCAAACTCTCCAAGAAGTTCCAGGGCCTCAATGATTGTATCAATGAAAAAAGTTTCACAAATATGGTGTCCAAATGTGTCCAAAATAGGGTAGCCCATGGTAGCCCTTAACGCACTGATTCCTCATTTTCCCTAGTAGATGGCCGTTCAGCTGAGGCCACTGACCAAATCCCAACGGCCACCCTTTTCTGCTGCGGCTATGGCAGAGTTCGCCAAAATGGTGTCCACTTTCCCACCTTGGGCCATGGTATGCCATGGTATGCCATGGTATGCCATGGTATGCCATGGTATGCCATGGTATGCCATGGTATGCCATGGTCAACTGTTAACCCAAGGGGTGGATATCTGCCCTTGGTTCCAGGGACTCTCCCGCGATCCCAGAACAGCTGAGGCCAATGCTCTGGAAGAAGAGATGTAGCGCCAGCTCCCATTGTCCCATCCCTTCACAGGCCGTGACCGCGGCGCTCAACGCCACTGTGCTCACAGCCACCTGAGCCTGGCATGGAAGAATGCTGCGACCTGTACCATCCATGCCAGTAAAACCTTGTTATCTGAAGTATTCTGAAGTAACATGGAATAGAGTATTGAATTTATTGAATAGCTGCCAAATGCTGCATGATGAAGCATCTTCCGCCTCAGGCATCTTTTGGAGCAGATTCAGGGCCATTTCCCACTTTCCACCCTTCTCGCAGGCGCTGATGACTGCGCTGAAAGCGATGTCATCCTTCCAGACATGAGAGCTATGCGTGTCTTCAGATATGAACTGAGAGCTATCATTCATGGGCTCCAACAGCAAGCTCTGCAATTGGACTTACTTCAACGCTACTGATTTCTTTGAATCTGAGAAAAAGAAAAACCGACGAGTCATGTCTCGTTCATGAAATATTGGAAATTCTCAGGTAAAAGCATCACCACTGTGCAAGAAACATGTGACCACACTTAAACTGAAATCCGTGGCCGCAAAGCAGTCCTGTGGAACACCTGAGCCGGCGGTTGGGGCCACAAGTAAAAACAAATTGAAAGAATCTGGGCGCTGGGAAAACTGGGAAAACTGGGAAAACTGGGAAAACTGTATATCCTCAGCACACATCACCAGTTCTCAATGACCGGCCTTGCTCTGGCATTTGCCAAAACAACTGCAGCGCACTTTGCCACTCAAAGGCCTGCAAGACATTCATTCCTTTGATGGTTCCTCATCACTAAAAAACAATCCAAAACATCAAAAACATATGCCAATGCCACTCCAACCTGCCGCCTGGTTCGTGTATTTCTTTCAAAGGCAACTCCGGGGTGTTCACATCGAAGAAGGACACAACCAATCGTTCGACGCTAGCATTACTTTCATATGGGTCAAAATTGCGGCTGAAAATACATAGTCATTACATGTTGCTACTGTAGGCATAAGAAAACATTCAGTGTCATAACAAGAATCACCGAAAATGGATGCCTGATACCAACAACAGCAACAACAACAACAACAAGAACAAGAACAAGAACAAGAAGAAGGGACTGTAAGTTATACAGGCCATTTTTGTAGGATATTCCCTTAAGCCTTTTGCATGGCAGGTACCTCCAGCGGCCAAGTTGTTCACCGGACCTTCTCACAGGCGCTGATCGCAGCACAGAAGGTCACTGTGCTCCTGCCCAACGGCTTGGCGGATTCGCAGAGTGATGGATTCACAAGAAAGGCACATTAAAATCATTAAAATATATGTGTTTCATTGTGTTTCTGGCGTCTTGGGTGAAGTTTGGAATCTCTCATGATATTTCATCATATTATTTCAATGTTTCAATGCCATGTCTTTCTCTTGTTCTCCCCTTGGTTTCGGGATGTGGAACCTCTCCACGCTTTCATCCAGCATCTGCTGAAGGAGCTGCAGCACCGGCAGCCATTCTCCACCTTTCTCACATGCGCTGATTGCCTCACACGCTGCACCAAGCACTGCACTGCTTCTCTCTATGCACAGGTTCCTGCGAGTTTCCTGGAAATCAACTTGTTAAGGTGGGCGCGTTGCAGAAAGCGATGGTGTTCTTGGCGACTGCTGCACCTTCACAAGGAAAGTGTTGGCTTTCTACGAAAGCGTCATACTCGTTGAATTTGGTTGATGTTTGGTCTGGTTAATGTTTTCTGCTTCGTGTTCCATCGGGTGTTACAGCCTGTCAATAGCCGGAGAACGACAAATCAAAGCTGGTAAATACTACCCACCTCCCATACTGGCGAGCAAGAACAAGGCCTGACACTCTTCTTGCTGCTTCCAGTGACAATAATTGTAGCAGGGATACTAGGCTTGTTACCTGTTGAA
Organism: Cladocopium goreaui; assembly: GCA_947184155.2. Taxonomy (NCBI): domain Eukaryota; class Dinophyceae; order Suessiales; family Symbiodiniaceae; genus Cladocopium; species Cladocopium goreaui. Next base: position 35,390 of record CAMXCT020001076.1, read on the forward strand.
GCACAACACTTTGGTTTTTCACATCATGAAACTTCGGCCTCTTCCCATCGTGCTGCTTTTTCACAGGCACTCATAGCAGCACCATACGAGATGACATTGGCTGCCAGTTTTGCGCGTGGCATGGCCGCAAAGACAGCAAGTGCCTCTGCCCAGCGCCTGCCTAGGATGACAGGGCTGAACATTGGTGACAAATGAATCAGATCGAATCATATCGAATCATCAAATATGCATAAATATGCTATGTTTTTGAAAATGTGTGGTCAACTTCCATCCTACGGTCAACCAGAAATCAAAGTTTGTGTAGAATGACACGTTCTACAGTGTTCACATAATGTTCACATAGTTCTTCAGGTTGGAAGAGGCACGCAACATCACGCAACACCCTGGATTGAATCCACCAAGTAAAAGCTGAGGCGCTCTTCGCGCGCAAGCAATTCATTCAGATGCGTTCAGAAATATGTCGTGTGAAGATGAAATCACAATGTATAGGTGTAACGGTCAAGGCTTCAATAGCATGCAAAACCTGTTTTCATGTTCAGATGACCCCTTGCCACATTTGCACGTGTTCATAAAGTCCTAAGTGGCTTTGACCAATGACCAACCAACACAAACTTTCACAAAAACCTCGAGTTCTGACTGCACACTGACTATCCGCAGCTAGGGCGTGTGCAAGAGTTTGATTTTGTTCTGAATTGTCTGTTCCCACCATGTCAAGTCTGTGACGTCCCAGCCTTTCTCACAAGCGCTGATGGCCGAGTTGTAAGTGAACTCCTAAGGCACAATCAGCAAATGAGACGAAGCACCATTCAAACACCAAACATCGTTAAACATCAGACAAAAAGTGTGTTCCTCACGTTTCTATGAATATTCCCAGCACTTCATCAGGGTGCAGGTCACAAGTGGATGCCCCTGAAGTTCAACAATTCCTACAAAACATAGCCAGCTCGCTTGTCTTTCCAAGGCAGCCCAACAAATTCTGACTCATCCCCTTTAATGTGGGTTAGAACAGAGAGAGAGAGAGAGCGAGAGAGAGAGAGAGCGAGGGAGGGAGGGAGGGAGGGACGGAGAGAGAGAGAGAGAGATCTCCATGTCACTCGTCTATCCTGATGTTGGTTGTATCCCGCAGGTTGATAGCATGTCCCCGATGTGCGTGTTGCCCTATATCACATTTTGCTTTTTGGGGTATCACCGCATCCCAAAGCCAATGACAACTGCTGCCCCCAGTATCCGGTGACAGATCCCATTTTAAAACAGGTTGATAATATCCCCCTATCCCAATGATATATCTGGTATCCCATCTTTCAAGGGGTTATTATCATACATGTATGAAAAATGCCCCAATAAACTTGGTAGATATGGATAGTATCCCTATATATATATATACCCCTATCTCATTTAGTCAATGTGGACTAGCAGTTCTTTGGATCACCAGGTCCCAGCCTCTGAGTTTCCACACGTTGGGCCTCACAGCCCACGTGGGCGCAGCACTCAGCAGGGCTAGAGCAGCCTGCCAGCGGCCGGCCTGCTGAAGTGGCCAAGAGGTCAACCAATTTGGGGAGATCACCAACAGACATGGTGAGTTAAACCAACAAAGATGGCTGGAATATGGGTGTTTGACAGACATTTTGAGGATCTGACTTTATAGTGTGACTCTATGAGACGCAGAAATCTACGGTTTCGACAGAAATCTAACTAAAGCTCCTGTTTCCTAGCGTAGATTAGCAGATCTCGGTAGTTTGCGATTCCGATTCCTGGTGAAGCTCGCGCTCCTGCCTCTTGGCAAGCCTTGACAGCTGCCGAGGCGTGGTAGACTGTGACCTCCAAGTAGCTCCTGCGGTCAGCGTTCAGCGTGGCCGACGCAAAGCATTCTGCAGGGCTTTGACGAAGGGTGCAGAGTATGGGTCGGAGAAGCTACCAAAACAGAAAGTGCGGTAGCCACATTGTGCATTAGGACACGATTTAAATATATATACATATACATATACATATACATATACATATATATAATATATACATATACATATATATATATTCAAATGAGTACACAAAAATTTAATATATTTCAATATGATTTGAAATGTTTTGAATGTGAAATCTCAGGTGCCTCACCATCTCGCTGAAAAAGGCGATGGCCAGGGTCCACTGGGCAGCCCGCGCTAAGGTTGTGATCACCTAGCGATCGTCAACTCAGGGAGATCACCATCATCACTACCAGCCCCACCATTTAGAATTTAGATGATGAGATGATCGGTTCTTCTTGGAGATAATACACATATCATCAATAGGTTATTTTTTGTGATTTTCATTTATATTAATGTTCTATAGATAGTGCTATATTCATGTTTATGACTTATATTAGCCTTATATTTACTATCTATATCCATCTTCATGTTTATCACTTTAATATTTACCGTATTTACCATCTATAGGAAAAAACTAACAGCTGTAGCACCTGTGTTGGCAGCAACGTATCGCTGCCCAAGACCTGCACGGCGTCCAACACCCGAGGCTCTTCCAGGTCTTCCAAGAGACGCAAGGCCTACGGGAGATCAGCCGCAATCAATGAGAAATGGATATAAGATAGATGTGTATCATAGGTATATGATTAATATATGATTAATATTATGATATGCAAGTATTCTATAGTATTATCAGTATATATATAGCAGTATTGTCATCAGTTAGGTGGGATGGATCACCCACCAACTAGGCATATAAGATAAGTGATGTGGCAATGACTGATCCAACACGAATGGAAATCGATCAACAGCAATCACAATGTCCAAGTCGAGACGAGTGGAGACGCCTCGTTGTATTCCTTCGCCCATCTTTCGGGGACATTGACCCGGTATGGTTGCCTCCGTGGTAGTGCCAGTGAAGCTTGACATGTGGTCACATTGGTCACGCATCCAAATGTGTGTCACCAGCAATCTGGGGCTGAGGTCTCAACCAAACACTTTGCCTGCTGTACATCTGGGAAGCACCTTGTAGCACCGATATTCATGAGGCTGGGGATCCACGTTTTTGGAGATGCTCAATGAAGTTGATCCACTTGTTTAGTCCACTCATGGGAAATTCACTCCCAATAACGTTCCCACTGAATGAAGTGACCTCTTTTTTCATTCCCATCGCTAAGGTCTCCTGGTCATGCAGGCCATCCAGTGGCCATTCCAGCACCTCTTGTGCCAACATTCTGTCGGTGCGAAATGTCAAATTTGAACTGGTAAAGTGGTCTCCAAACATAATCAGTAATTGGTACTTGTAATTCAATAGTGACTGATCCAAAATATCTAGTAATTCGATAATTTAATGTAATTCATCCTGATAACATTGCATCATTGATCTTTCGCAAGAACCGCTTTCAGCTTATTTCGGCTTGCGACGCAGTCTAGAAGGGGCTGTGAGACGAAGCTCACACCGATTGCTTGCGACTCGGTTCACCAGAAATGATCAAAGAAACTCATGTCCAGTGCAAGTTTGGATGTTGGATAATTGTTGGATACATCATGATACATCCAAATCTTCAAATCATTATGGAAACTATTTCAATTGGTCAATCCACTTCTGGTGATCCTCGCCATTAGCTGTGTAGATTTAAAGAAAAAAGTTCAGCCGAAGGTCTCTCAGCTCAGCGTTTTGACTTAGAGCTCCATCAGCCAGTGTGCCTTGAGCCGAATGGACCAAAAGTGACATTAGCACAGTGTCCATGTGCTTGGGTGTGTGTGCAGGGTCAACCACGGGAAAGTGGGAGGTACAACTAGTCCAAGGACCAACGTTTTAAGAATGCCTTCGATCAATTTGTGCGACCGGTGTGTTTGTGTGTGGTCACCTGTCCATCTCTTTCCCCACTATAGGGAAAAGGTAAGAGGTCTTTCCTGGATCCTCTTCAGGTCCGCCTACTCCCAGGCCGCGCCTAGAAACTGATAGAGCTGGATTGTCTGTGCAACACAGGTGGACTCTGGCTTCGCGTTGGCGATGCTGTCCACAATTCACCTTTTGGACATTGTGAAATGACGGCGGTGGATTGCTGTAAAATATGTATCAGATATGTGTCAGTTGCGTGCTCACTGAATTGCCGCATTCTTGCCTCAAGCCTCTGGTAGACCAGCAATTTTGTGCAAGGTCCAAGGCTTTTCGCACCTAGCTTCAGGATGCTTCAGGCCAGTTCAGCAAGTGAACCACAACAGCCTTGCACTGAGAGATTGTTCAATACCCCGCGCCTGGGCTGCATCAGCAGCCATTGAGCGTAGTTGTCGTGTCAGGTGGTCCTCCTCCGTATGTTGCAACTTGCTCTCACCGGCTTCAAACGTGTCAACATGTTTCAACTTAAATGCCGTTAGTAAATTCAAATCAGTTTTTGATTTAATGTATGGGTTAGTGCTTGTATATCTAAAACGAGTTTCCCAGTTTTTAATCTTTTCATTTCCTTCATATTTGTTCAGTCTAACTAATTTATCTAATGATGCTGTTAAGAAAGCAAAACTGTCTTTAAACTGACAAGCGCCAAATGAAAAGGTTATGAACTTTTCGCTGTTTGGTGCTATTACATCTATTCTTTTGTTTTGGTTTAGTTCTATGTTTAGTTCATTTGCTTTTGCTATGATTAAGTGAGCGTCATAATTTTTAAGATTATGAAAGAAAATAGGGATCTTAAAATACCTAAATGAATAATCCGAATTACATTTTACATGCACCGAGCCTCTGTATTTGCCTGTGAAGTGGCAGTCGTCTTGGACTTTTGTATCATCAGGTTGAAATTTCTTATTACATATAGAGCAGTGGGTCGCGTTTCTAAATTCTGTCTTTTGTTCGTAAGTTAATTCATCCATTGGTCTATTAACATTCATCTTTTCAAATATATCTTTCTTAATTTCAGTCAGTTGTTCTACAAACTTTTTCATACAATCCTCACCTCTGTATAAGTATGGTTGGAATGTATTATCAATCCTTCTTACTACATTCAACATATAACCGCACGGTTTATGTTCCTGATATGTGCCTTTTATACCATTGTTAGAGCCAGTGGTTAGACATTCAAAATCACCATAGATTACAAAACGACAAGGCAATTTGGTATTATGCTTTTGAAATTCTATGTAAGTGTCTTTATCACGCATCTTTGTTTGTTGTCCTTCTGATGCCATACATCCCTTTTCAAGATGGTTCTTATATGCCTTTTCTGATGAGAAAGGGTTTAAGCAATGATGGCAGTAGTGTTTCTTGTTGATATGTTTGTTGCTTTGGCAGTTAAGTAATCTACTTTTGTTTTTCACTAATACATAGTGATAGTTATTACCTTTATCATAGACTTTTAATAAATCAATTTCATATTTAGCATTTCTATTTTTGGTGCCTCTATGTATGATTATTTTATTATCAGTTAGGCAGTCATCAGTTTCAAAAACATTTATTGAAATTAAGTTGTTGTTCTCTTCAAATCTGTCTATGTCCCTATTGCAAGTTGGAAATTTTACACCATCCCAGTTCAAAATATCATCGTTTAGTTTATTATAGTGGAACATTTCCTCTGGGTGATGTTTGCTAATTTTGTCATAGACTACGGATTGAATACAGTATTTGAAACATTTTTGGTCTTTATTTTTTATGTTGACACAAGCTTTCTTTGATTTAATTCATTCTGGTAATTTTATAAAACTGCCTGCTCTTGTTGGGTCAAATTTGTCATAGCGAATAGTTATTGATATTTTTTTTCTAAATCTTAAATTAGATGTTGAACCTTTGAAATTTTGTATTTGTAATCGGATTTGAATAACACTATCTTCTAATGCTTGTGTCAGTTCATATTCATTGCGAATTGGATGATATGTTGATGGTAAAGCATATACAAGTTCTTGACTTCCTAATTCATTTCCTCCATCATCATATTCAGGTTTTTCAAATAATCCTTCCGTTCTTATGTTAAGTTTCATGTTTCTATTATTGCTTAAAAAATCTGATAGTCTTTGCTTTTGGTGAGCAATCATTTCTAATCCTCTTTCTCCTTGAAAGTGCTTGTTTTCTAAAAATATTGAATTAGCATATCTTCTAAATGCTGATTGAATATCTCTGACCCTAAATTTATTTCTTATTGCGTGTTTGATTGTTAATTGTCTAACCCTTTCTCTACTTACAACATCTGTTGCCTTTTTCATAGCATAACTTCTGTATTCATTAGTGTTCTTTACTGATAGAAGTTTCTTGGTCAAGACATTTGATATGGGTTTGTCTTTGTTGTATCTGAATTTCCTGTTGTCTATGATTATGGACTTCAATTCTTTCCTTCCTCTCTTTGGTATTTCTGCTAAATCATTACTCAATAAATAGTCTATAACTTGTTTCATCATATAATAGTATATATATTATTTAGTTAATTTATATATCTTTAAGTAGTTTTCAAAAGAATGCTTTATTTTAATCATAGAATATATACTTAAAGAATAGTTATTTAAGTATATTAGTGGGATGGATTGTGTGAAGGATTTACCTGTTGATGTGTTGAGTAAAATTGATTCGGAAAAAAATTGGAGACCCGAAATATTTGAAAGTAAAGTATAGTGAAGCATTGAAGAGAATACAGTACAATATAAAATATCAAGACTTGGTCCTAAAATAACAAGACATTTGAAATCAAGAAAAAAGATATATATCATTGAATACTGTATTATGAGAGAGGGAGTGCCATTTAGTTTAAAAAGTATAGAAGACATAATAACAGAAGAAAAAGAAGAATTATTATCTTTAATTTATGAAGAAGTAGAAGATGATGTAATAGAGTTAAACTTGATATTGAAGTTCAATTAGTGGCAAAACTCCCAGAAAAGGAATATGGAGAAAATGAATTTAGTTATAGAGAGATTTATTTTATGAATGGCTTTGATGAATACGTAGATAAAGACAATATAGATGATGTATTAGATAAAGCAGTTGAAGAAATACAGGAAGATATAGATGAAGACAATGATAAAGACAGTATAATAGGAATACAAGCATTTCATTTTGAATTAGTAATTATTGAAGTCATTTACTACTTACATAATTTTAATGATAATATTACTAGAGTTATGGGTTTGTAAGATAGGATTATTAAAGACTAAGGAAGTATCTGTATTGTTGTCTATTGTTTTGTTTTTTATGTTGCGCTTTGCTTGGTTTGTTTTTTTTGTTTGTTGTTTGGTTGTTTTGTTTTGGGTATGGAATGGATGAGGTGATTATGTATTGACTGTGATGATTTCTATAAAATGGATGAGGTATAGAGATTGTAGGTTGTTTTGATTTATGAAAATGAATGAGATGATGATATGGTTAGTAGTGATGATTTTGTGGAATGAATGAGGTAACTGTGGTTAGTTGTTATGTTTTTTTTGCAAATAATTATTGAGTTGTTATACTGCTATAATTTGAATTTATAAAACTTCTTTGAACTAATGTTTTTAACATTTTTGGGGGGGGAGGGCAGTAACACTAGCAGTCACCAGCAGTGTTTGCAGTCCTCCTTCTTGTCCAAAGGCTCTTCGGATTGGTCTGTGTAGTCCATTGCAAGCACAGATGCCGCCAAAGCGCTAAGGCGTTGCAGCTCCTGCAAGTGCGCTGCCATGGACGCAGATGGGAGGTGATACCACACCATGGAAAAAGTTGGAGGCAATGGCTACGAGTCAGAACCCTGGCTGGTGAACCACCAGCTATAGCTGAGATTTATGAATGTTCATCCCCAAAGTGTTGGGATCTATGTGGTTTTATCACTTTTGAATGGTTGTTGGTCCATCCCCAAATCAACTTCACCATCTTCACCTCATCAAATGGCTGCTGTCTCCTTCTGCCGGACTTCCAAGTCCTCCACCTCATCCTGGTTTGCTTCACATTGCTCCTCCAGCTGCTGCAAGACCTTCGATGCGTCACCGCATCACTACTGGAATTGGTCAAACCGAGAATGAAAATAATGTGCATCATTGGTCAAACCTTAATTCAAATCCGAACATGTGGCATCATTTGGCATCATTTGGCCCGGGGTTGTCCGAACTGCACATGGTTTAGCATTTGAAGCTGTCGGATACTTTGAGGGCTTTCAGCTCGAAGATCTTCAAAAAAATGTTTGATTTAAGTCCTCTGTAGCTCCAGAAAACCTAGACAATGGGTCAAAGTCGCTCCAATTTTGAATCTACAGAACCTAGAGGCCCCAAGCTACATGGTGTTCAAGCGTGTTCAATGTCCTTTTCAGATCTTTTCTGGTTGTTCCAAGCTGCAACAAGGCAAAAACACCATGCACTGGAAGTCCCTTGACATGATAGGGGGCAAAACAATGCAGAACAGATAGTGCCACACATGCACGTACCGTCTTGAAGTTCACAGCTATGCCACCTCTGCAATGCCTGACAACTTCAGTTCCCACATACCCCAGTTGCATCAAAGGAGCCAGATTTGCTCTTGCCAACTCCTCACGTAGCGCTGCATTTTCAGCTTTCAACGTCTCTGCATTCACCAGCTTTGCTGAAAGCCCTGTGGTGGTCGGTCGGATCGGTTTTGGCATTGGGGAGGACTTGGTCAAAGCTTTGGGCGACGAAACCTGCCGCAGTGCACCAACTGGCGTAGCTGGCGTGGAGTTCTGCCTTCTCTGGTGCTTCTGTGCATAACCCTCGTTGCTTGTAGGTTTTGACCTTTGCCAACCGGCAAAGACTGGAGTCGCCCCCCACTGAACGAACACACTGGGGATTGATCCCACAGATCCAACCGCTGATTTACGACTCAGTCCAGAACTCTTGGACCGTGGTGGACCTGTTGGTCCTGTTGATCCTTTGGATCCTTTGGAAAAGGATCTCCTTTCGACAGTTGAAAGTGGAACCTGATTTGGATATTTTGGATGACCATTGATGATATTGATGGGTAGATGTTGAGCAGCTACCCGAATTCTTGGAGTTTGCAGGCATCTTCCTTCGCCCGAAGGCTTCATGAGATGCGTGCTGGGGACTTCCGACCGCCGAGGAGTGACGGCAAGAGAGTCACACGGAGGGCTTTTAGTTCCCGCCATGTGAGGCTCTGAAAACGACCGCAACTGGAAGGATCGTACTGAGCGCGGCGTGTATCCAACTTCAGCATCTTCACGAGACGGGCTCCGGCCACGTGGTGGATCCCGTGTATCCCGTGCTTCATAGGCAGATCTGCGTTTGGCGGTCTCAGTCATTGCTCTGTCCCTGAACTCTCGAGACTCCCTGAACCAAAATTCCTGCAGCGTGTTGGCCGTGTTGGTCATCACATTTGGGGGGTCTGACATTGGCCAGACCGATTCTCGAAGCACGGTCTCTTTCTGGGCCATGGCTTCGTTTCGCGATTGAACTTCGACTTGCTTCAGTCTCTGATCCAAAGATATTGAATCATACGTTGGATATCACGTATGTGACATATGTGATGTGTGTGTGTGTGATATGTATTGTTTCAGGGATGCTGCCTGTGGCACCTGAATCCTATCCTGGAAGATGGGCCTTGGATTCGAAGCTAGTGCTGCAATCAGAGCTCATTTTATTTCTTTTGCTGCATTTGAAGCTAAACATTAGAAGGCTTTCAGTCTTCCAAGACTTGCACAACTTGCTTTGCTTGTCCTGCCAACTCCAGTCTACGGTCTGGAGCCAAACTGGCATAGCACAGGGTTCTCTTGCTGAAAGGTTTTGGATGCAAACAAGGCCAGTGAACACTCACAACAGCTGCTAAATCAGCTTACACAAGCGCTTCAAATTCCTTCTCATTGGAGCCCTGCTGAATCCTACAGAACCTCATAGATCCTCTATTTTCGGAAAGAAATGGGTTACCGAGGTCAGGACTCCCTGAGGAAGTAGAAACCATGGCACGTGCCGACCACTCGTGCCGCCCAATAGCTAAGAAATGCTAGGAGATTAGCTGTCACAGCATCAGCCGTAGGTATCTGCACTGTCACTGTGCATCAAAAAGAACATGCAAACGGCATCCATTCTGTTCTGAACACAGTCAGAGGACATGACAGGAATAGATGAATAGCCCATGAACCAGAACAAGGCCATGTTCCCTTGGTCCCGTGTGCCAGTCACTATCTTGTGCAACAATTTTGACACACCGGTCTTCGCATTGGTTCTTTGATGCGCTCAACCAACATGGAAGACTTAGACTCTGCCTGTTTTTTTGCCATCAGCTTCGGTGGCCCAGGCTCATCTGTAGGCAAAAACAGAAGTGAAAAACGCCACAACACTGAAATAGAAGAGCTTGAGCCACCAGGGAAGCATACATCACTGACTTAGGTCATCTTTGCTCAGGAAGCAAAACTGGAAAGAATCGTCCCATGTTTCACAATGGTTCAGTTTGCGCCTGAGTAGCACCCACGAGACAAGCACGTGTGACGAAGGGCGTGCTGCCACGCCAAAAAGCTGTGACCTTGGATTCCAAGTGGTTTCCAGCTGACTTGACTGCATTTTAGCAAAACAGTACGGAATCACATGATTCCATGATTCCATACTCATGGACTCATGGTGCTGTTTTCACCCGAGCCATCGACACCTTCCTCTTGCGCAATGCGTTGGGCGCAGTCTACGACACCCTGGGATGATTCCATCAGATTATGGGCATGATCAGAAGCTCCCATATATAGATCAATATGGCCAAAATGAGCACATCCTGTGAGTCAAAGTGCCAAATTGAGCCCCTTCACCTTGTAGTTTCGTCGCATAGATGGCTCCAGTGTGGCGTCATTGGACAAGCGAACAAGGGATACCTACAAGGCGGAGACGTGCTGGAAGAGTCTTGTGTGAAAATGTTGAAAAAGGTGTCTGTCTCTGAGCGCCTAAGCATCTCAACCAAGCTGACCAAGCTTGGTGTTGACAGGTTTTACAGGTTTCATCATGTCACCCAGGCAATACAACAATCAAGCGCCTCGCAAGGACAGGAGATCAGTGCAGCCATCCCACCTGCCGCTGTTGCCTCATTTCTGTGGTCCGTCAATGAGTTGAACTGTTCACGCCTGAACCTGAACCTGTCACGTAGATGACACAAACAGCCGCAGAGACTGGAAAAGTATAGCTATTGTTTGAATTCAAAGTTTATATGAATTTGATTGCATTTGTATGGGTAAGCATGAGGCGTTCATGCCTGCAATATGGCACAATTGTTTTTTAGGTTTTTGTTCCCGCAATGTCTTGGCAAAACTGGGTGTATGCAGCAAGTTTCATCGGTGTCCGAGGACCTTGCACAAGCCAATCGGGAAGCAAAGTCGACCTGCGCTCTGAGGTCTCTAGATATCTCCAGACATCGCCAAGTTTGGCAAAGCAGTCGTCCAGTCACCGTCATGTTTGGCGATGGCGATGCCTCACGATACTTTGCCAGAGTGTCCCTTAAGACTTGGAACCTCGAAACATCCGGAATCTCTCCACAAATTGCCAACAAGGCTATAGCTGTGGCCGGGCCCATGATGCAAAAACTCGTGAACTGAGATCGCAACAGTCCATATCTGCTGCTTGCATAGAAAATCTGCAAGAAAAGGCCGAAACAGACGTAGAAACCGTGTGGAAAGCAACAGTACATTATGCTGCATCCCTGTTCGCACCTGTCTCCAAATGCCTGCTCCAATACCATCATAGAGGCCCATGATGCCGGTCTGAATGCATGGCTTCAAGCACGACATCTTGAAATCATGATAAATCATGTGTGTGTGTGGAACTGCAGTGGCTGTCAGCACTGAGGTGTATGCAGTTTTCACCGTCTGAGAGGCAAAAGAGAAGAAGTTCAACTTTGCACCCGGATTCTGGCGCAGCGGGGTGCTGCAAAGAACCAACACGGAACTGACAAACCTCTTGGGAACCATGACCGGCCTGCCCATGATAGGTGTCTTTTCGCGGCTCCCTCTTAAGTCATTGAAAACATCTCCAAGAAGTATGCTATCATGAAAACACATTGTAAAACTGAAACAAGTCACCCTGGACCGTGCGGCTCATCTTAGACTACTCTGCGAGCTCATTTGTCTTCATATATACTAAGCAAATGCAGCCCGAAACATCCACCACGCTCTTTCAGCAAGTGACAACGAACGAAAACTCAGAGAGATTGCCAGTTATATAGTGAGTGTGCATCCATTTGCATCCTCGCAGCCGTTTCATCGTTTTGCTAGTTCCCATTCCATCCTGCATGCTCGCAAGATTCATCCGGATGGCCAAAGTATTGACCTCGGAGTGCCCTTTTTGGGCCCAATTGGGCCATCAAGTTGCTGTGATCCGTGGGAGTCACCTGCAACCGCAAGTCTGCATAGTCTGCCACCAAGAAGCCGGGTGGATAAAAATCCATCCAAAAATTCCTCCAACCTCAGATTCTCCCAACATTTTGGCATACAGAATCAACGCCAGTATCGACTCGTCGACCATTGACTCATTGAGCTGAGGAGCACCAGAGGTGCTGAAGGCAACCCAACCTCAAGGATGTTGAGTCACGGATGTCAAGGATGTCAAGGATCGTAGTATATCGTAGTGACTAGATGTGACTAGTGACTAGTGACATCGCCGGTGTCAATCAACATGTCAGATGTCAGATGTCGGTGAAGCCCTGCCTGGCAGAGGCTTGGACGCCATTGCTAGCCGCACTTTGATGGAAAAAATGGCTGCAGCATGGCTTTTTAAACTTGTTTCATCTTGTTTCAACTCCTGGACTTGTGAACAAGATTCTGAATTGTTCAGGGGTTGAATCGAATCAATGTTCAACATTTTCACATATTTTCACAATAACATGATTGTTCCTGGCAGTTTCGAGTCTGATTCCAAATCTCACTGTGGTAGCCGCAATTTCCGGAAAACGTCTGTCTTTCCAGAATCCTTCCAGCAGCATGAGTCCCCCGCTGCAAGTTTATCTCAGTCTACAACTCTCTGCGCTCACTTTTGACTCGGTTTGCTGCTGTTTGGTGGCGACAATGTATGTCATACCATTCCTGCGCCACAACCCCGAGTGCGCAAATCGCAAGCCAAAGCACGTGAAAGAGTTGGAATTTCAGTCAATCTTGAAGCCACGGGGTATGAATATGATTGTAAAAGCATGTGCTCCTCATCATTCTTGCTTTCAACTGGAAAGCAAGCTCGAAGAGTGGCAAAGTCACGGTCAACATACCTTTCAGAGAGCACGGCCATAACATGATCAAGAAAACCAACAAGTTTATGTGGACCCTTTAGAGCCCAAAGGCATTCAATTGCGTGACATTTAGAGGCAATGCAACCAGACCTCCCTGCCATTGCCTTGGCGGTCCAGCAGCAAAGCCCTGTACATCTGCATGCTCATCATGGACCTCGGCATGAGGTGCCCGTTGATCATTGTCACAGTTGTCACAGTTGTCACGGTTGTCACACTGCCGAGCAACAAAACAAAGACGGCGGCAGAGCTCGACCGCTTCCCCTGAAACAGCAAACAAGACCCAAAACTGCGAAAAAAAACTGGCTCTCAGTGAGGCGAGCAACGTTCGAGCCTTTTCAATCTTTCAAGTTGCCAAATGGCTCTGACCGGTGCTGCAAACAGGAGCCTTGGCTAATCCAAGACTTCCCTGACACTCCAATGGCGTCCTTCAAAGCATTGATGCTGCCCACTATGGAAACAAATAACTAGATTGTAAGGGATTGTATCTATCCAGCACGGCATGTCTGTGTGTGTGTCTAATAATTATGTTGCCCTGTCCTCTCCAAAGTCGCCAGCATGAGTCAAAGGCCTCGATTTGATCAAACCAATACAATTTGTGCCGCTGAAACATGCTGAAACCCTCAGCTTTGCAGCTGCTTGATCTGCTTGTCTGCGGCCTTCCGTGTTCGTCCAGAAGGTGCTTTGCTTTGTGATGACCCTGAGGGACGACCTGCGAATTTGACTTCTGCATCTTCTGCACCCTCTCTACCGCACGAGAAAGGGCAACAAAACCGCTCGACGGTCAAACAAAGTGGAATGCCATCATCGTGGCCGGCCGAATTGAGGATTCCGGATTCACATCAGTTTGGAAGGGTCACTATGTAAGATGCTTATGGATGCTTTTTCCCCCGTTTATTTCGCTCAAAATTACTCAACCCAGCTGACCCAGCTCCACCTTGAAGTCTTGGTAGCCTTGCTCTGCTGCCTGACCAAAGCCACATGGAGGAGGTGAACAATTGATGGCATGGGCATGGGCAGCATGGCTCAAGAAGACTTCCTCAGAATTCATCTTTTCGACACCTGCTTCAAGTAGACCAAGCTGTTCAGTTCCTCATAGGCTTGTGAACCAAAGCACAGCATGTGACAGTGCTGCTTAGGTGTCCAATGCTCCAGGCAGCATGAAAGCCAACCGTGTCAAACTTGAAGCGCCACAGGCATCTTCCACGACCATTTTCAAGCATTTGGTAGGTTCACTAGGCCGACCCATCAGCAGCGGAGCTGCCACTCAACTCAAGCCAAGGATCGAAGGATAGGAAGGGTGGCTTCGGCCACAATGTGGCCAGCTGTGCAAGAGGCGGAAATGTCGTGAAAATCCGTGGCAGAAATTTGAGAAAACCTGCATTGCATAACGACTCTGTTCGCTGGCAACCTGGTCCAGCCTGGTCTAGGATCAGACCATCAGCACCCTCAGTGTCCAGTTTCAGATACCTCAGCGGCAAGGCCGAGGTTGCGCCACTTTCTGTGTGGAAGACCAGTCACTTTGCGCTGAGATACCAAGGAGTGCCATGCTTTCCAAAAAGAGCCTCACAGCTTTGCACGGGGAAAGCGAAAACACAAAACTTGGAGAAGTCCGGCGCTCAGCCCGCAACTCCCAGATCTGTTGATTTCACATCCACCACCTCGGCCTGCAATCTGTATACATTCGCTCATGTGGACAGGTTTGAGATTCCTTGAGAACTAGAAATCTACAAAGTCATGAAATAAGTGTGACAATGGTGTACATTGTACATCATAGATTGTCAAAAGATCTTGAAACAGGGTCGTCCTCCGTATCATACCGGGAGCCCACAGTCTCGAAGCAACCTGGCTCTCCACATTCCATTCCACTAAAAATTTGTGACTAAAAGAGGTCGACTGCTCAAACAGGTGTCGCCAGTTGACTGAGCTGGTCAAAACTAAGGCGTCTGAATTTCTCTAGTTTTGCTGCCTCCACGGAGTGAGCTAGTCAAGAATCATAGCGGTCGAAACATGCCAAGCCAGGCTGCTCCACTCAGAGTCCTCTTTGTTGATGTACAACTTCGCCTAAACCCAGAAACCAACAGGATCCCTGGAACAAGGAACTGCAAGTATCAGCTGGCATGTTGCTGGCTTCAGCCGAAGTAGCTGAGGAGCTGGTCCAAATGGCCGTCTCCTATTGCGAAATGGCAATCAACATATTATTCTATATTAATCTATATCGTGTCATGCAAATTTATTCATATAATTGTGTGTGTGTGTTTCAATCTCCTATCTCTTCGCTTTTCCTTTCAATTGAATTTGCTGAGCATTTTAACCACTGACAATTTTTCAATCAAATGATCAAGCAATAGTTTGCAGAATGCCATAGACATCATGATTCTTACTTCTCCCTTGAAGTGCCTATCACATCAGCCGACTCAAACGCGTCTGCATCGCGTCCTCCAAAACAAGTTCACCAGAGCTGATGAAAGTTCCAAGGCGTTCTCGAATTGCCTCCAGCAAAATTCAGAATGTCACACACTTGAAGGCCATTGAAGGCCTATGGACAAAAGTGTCCAAAGATGTCCAAAGGATTCCAAAAGGATCCAAAAGGTATCAGTATCAGTTGCGCTTGATAAGTGAATACCCCGGTGCAATGCATTCCTACTAGTTTGCCGTCTCTGGTGCCAAAGAACACTCAATGGTCCTTTGCAAGCGCCCTGACTTTACGACTACTTGTCCCAGTATGATCGACAAGGATGCTCGTTGAATCGCCCTTTGAGCTTGTGGTGAAAATGCCTCAAAGCAAGCCTTTATTCTAGTCGGAACGCGCGTCAATCTCTTACATCCCATGTCCTGACATAATGTCTGATTGTACTGCGGAAATGACGCGAATTTATCCTGATTTCTTTCTAAAAAGTATGACCCAGGATGACCCAAGGTCCCAGATGTCCCAGCTTTCTCGCCTTTGCTGCTGCTGGATTGGGTTCCACGGCCACTACCTGCAAAAAGATAGCACCAAGGCAGGTTTCGACTCAGGGAGAGAGGTCGTGGACCTGCCAAAATTCTCAAAACCGGAGAAAAGTCTAAGAATCAGAGTAAGCTCATTTGAGATCATGCTTTTCAGATCAAACACATCTAAATACCACATACGACGTGAATGTTGGGACTGAAGCTTGGTTTCGACATGTTTCGACTTTGGCTCCAGGCCTGGAAACCTGCATCTAAGTACCGTTCGCCTCACGCAAAAACTGTGCAATTGTCGTGCTTCGCCCAATGGCTGGCATCTCTAAAATTGTGTAAAGGTATGTAAAGGTCATGTTTTTCTTAATGAAGAAAAATTGACCCATCTGATTTTTTTCTCAGGCCCAGACTGCTTTGCCCAAAGTTGGCACCAATGTCCATGACGATTCCTCCATCGGCATCTGATGTGACAAACTGACCATGCCTGGAGGCGTTTTCACCGACTCCTTCCGTTCTGCTCTTTGTCGACATCCGCCTCCTTTCACGGCAAGAGCTCGGGGCAGCTACCAAGGTATGAGAAAGTTCCATGCACTTACGATGAAGATGATGAAGCTATTTGGATCTATTTGGAAGACATCACTGCATGATTTTCTGCCTCTTGCTCTCCGGATCTGCACAATTGCTTGGATCTGCACCAGTGATGACCTGAAGCAATTGTACACTGGACATGATGGAACAGGAATGATAAAAACGCTGAAACGTGGCTTGTCCCAGAGGTCTGCGTTTTAAAACGACTCAATCGACTGACATGGCTGAAGATATTGAATCTGCCCTCCGTGACTTCGTGGCAGCCATGGCTGACTTTACAGTCGTGTGTCCCTTGCCACTAGAACTGCCAAGACAGCCCAGTTTTGTTCTAGTGTTTGGAAATGCAGACAGCAGCAAGGGAACACGCGCTCAAGACTTGGATTCCAAGATCACAGATTGCCTTTGGCAATGCGATCGATTCTGTTCCCAGAACGCAGCCATTCCAGGACATGGAAAAATTATCAACCTGCTCTCCACACTGTAAAATGATAATGGCAACAGTAAACTTCAAGAGTTCCATATCCATGACATACGTGAACTTTTCCCAAAGTCACGGTGTTTTTCTTTTCTTCTTCCGCTGGTAGATTTGGATTTTTTCGGGTGGAGATTGCAGGTCGAGGGAAGATTAACTCTTCTCCGAATACTCAACTGAGGATGCAGCCGTTGCTCAATTAGGTGTGTGCAATCAAGAAATTGCAAGGAAGTTCCATTGCATCAGATGTACAGATGAACGACTTGGCGTTAGGAGCCACTTTCTATCATATACCCCAGCACATCTTGTCAATACTACCTATGAGATAGATGTAGGAGCCACTGTCTACTGCCCCAGAACGGCTTGTCGTCACTGCCTATAAGGTAGTGAGTTGTGAAGTATGTGCGGAAGACTCTTTGATACTTGTACAATCTACTGAATCTATATACTGTAATCTCAGCCGTGATGCCTAAGGCATTAACAGATCAAACAGATCAAACAGATTCAACTTGTTCTCACTATCCAGCAATCGAGCCCCGTTGCTAGAAATACTTCCAAGCCAACGCCAGGCTGGGAGCTTGGCCAAGTTCGGAGAGATCGCGCCTTATTTTCTGCCCAGGCAATGCTTGTCCCACAAATTGACATTGGCATATAGTGACATATATCATATATTGACATATTTTTTGGCATTCCATGGCATTCGGGTGTTTCAAGTAGTTCTAACATGTTGTGACACGTCGTAACAAGTTGCAGTGAGCTTTGAGTTTTGCATTGCCTGTGCCACGCGCGATGCACTGCAAACCCAGGAAGCTGGCAGCCGAGAAAAGTGCTTGGATGGCATGCCATGCCCAAGCGACATGTCATATGAGTCACACAGAATTGTGGTCTCAGAAGTTTCTTTGGACTGATCCAAGGATCAATACATGCCACAGATGCCACAGAAACCATGTCTAGCATGTCTAATCACGTGTCTCTTCACTCGCATCTGGCTTTGTGATGCTTTGTGCACCCAGTAAGAAAGAAAGGCCCCATAGCCTTAGGAGCCCCTCTGCTCCTTTAAGGAGCAAAAAGGCAATGAGTCTTTTCCAAATGGTGGAGAACGCAGAAAAGCATTGGCCAGCATGGCTTTCAAATTCATCGGCCCGGCAGTAGTCGCACCAGCGTTCTGAACGTGGCTTTGCTCAGGGGAGAAACCTGCCCAGAGTCCAGTTATCTCAAAGTTAAGTCACACTGCAGTATCACGAAACATGCCAAAATATGTTGTCAGCCACTCTTAAGTCTGTTAAGAATTCTTTCAAATTCTCTCAAAGAGAAGTCAGTGGCAATCAGTAGCAATCAGCAGCAATTCCTCTCGTCAACTAGATGTCACTCTCTGGGAATCTCAACAGAGGTGTGACTTCCAAGCGGCCTCCTCACTGCTGAGAACCTGACGCAGTATGCTACCACCACTGCACTCATGGATGAAATGGATGAAACTGGTGCAGTCTTTCATCATAGCTACTATTCCAATCTGTTCCATGTCTTCATCATCTCTTCCCATTTCATTTCATTGTTCCAGACTCTTCCAACTTGCAAATCACAGATTCAGACCTCCGAGCAAAGCTGATGACGTGTTCAGTTGGCCAAACATCCTTTGAGGCTGAATACAGTAATCATATTATGAAAATCGGTGAAAGCGTAACAGTTTGAAGTGATACATCATGGTCAACAGGGGGGGTCCCAAAACCAGTTCGGCATGATAGATCATGGAGGCGGCATCCAGTCTACCCCAATTCATTGTTAAAGCAAATCGAACTCCAGCTAGCAAGCTAGCTTTCGTGATATTATATACATATTATATTTATATATATATATATACTAAAACCTTTTAAAAAAAATGTAAGTCAACTACTGTAGTTTTTAGCTCCGTGCCTGTTTTTTCATCAGCTCTTCCCAATGATCCAGGCCATGCTTGATCAGGTGTAGCAGCTCCTCCATCTCCTTCTCCGAAATGATACCTTACATGCAATGGGATGATGGAAAATGGTAATATATGGCAATATTGTTGATGATGATGATGATGATGATGATGGTGATGGTGATGATGATAGTAGTCACGGCTGCGATTCTGGGAGATGCAACAGACTGCCCTGCTGATGCCAAACCGGACATAACTCATAGCTGATCCAAGGGCTGAAAGTCGAAGATGGATTTGAACAGACAAAGAGTGCGTGGTGAGACCCGAGAGGCATCGAGCGAAAGGTTAGAGGCAAACCAGACTTCTGCCGAAGTACCCTGGCTCTTCCACCTTCCCACTTGATCCTGCGGCCACTGCAGACAACAAATTGGGTAGCTGGGTAGCGTGTTCTTCTGCGAAGCTTCCCTTGCCTATGCTTGAGACGAAGACCAAGCATCAGACTTGGAACTAAAACATATTACAGTAAAACATTGTTTAAGGCATCTTCGCTGCGTTGAGGGCGTTATATAATCCCTCCATTCAATGGCTATGATCTGAAAGCTGGGTCCTTCTGCGTTTGGAAGAGCATGCTTGCCAGCTGAATCGTGCGAACCTTGTCTGCCACCCCTTCAACTGAGATTTTCTGCTCCACAGTTCCAAAAAAAGCGTTGGTCCTGCAATGTGCCCAACATGCACAACAAATGGGCAGCTGTTTCAACATGTTTCAACCAAGAGAAGGACCTTGCTGATGTCGCGGGCTCCAATTCCTTACCCGCAGAGTGACATCTGAGTTCACTAAAGTAAAAGTGTCTCGCTTTGAGTGGTAATACAATGAAAATATATGAAATACGATTTGAAATACGTGTTCGAATTGTTCGAGCATTTCGAACTTTGTCCGAACAAATATCTTGATCTAACTCTTTTCGCAGGTCCCCTGGTCCCAACTGAGGCTGCCACCATTGTCTTTCAGGATTCGGTCTCGGTTGTGAAACGATGCAAAGCCAAAAAGAACGGACTCTCAAGGGTGAATGGGCTGAGTTCAAGAGGGGACTGAAGCACTCTCAGAGATTCTTCATCCGGAATCATTCGGATGGAAAGGAGGGATTAGTGCCGCAAAGGATCGCGCAGCTTCGATTTCCTTGGCTCAGACATTATGACATTGTCCGACAAGTTCTTTTGATCATGGGCTGGAATCCTCCATCTGTTCTCTCCGTCCAAGCGCTGCTTGCTAAAGCTCAACGAGACAACGAGACACGTTTTTTCAAATGATAAATTCTGAGCTGCTACCCAAGGAGCCGATAGCGAATCTCCAATGACATCAGCGCGCGCATCTAAGGAGAGGCACTCGCTCTTCAGCAATTGATGAGAAACCTGAGAGAAGGAAAATGTAAGCTGAGATGGAGCAACTCGTGTCTTCTGACTGATATGATATGTTATGATAAGCATGGGAAAATGCGACCATTTGCCACGTCGTGACAACTTGAGTTGCTTTGATAATTTGAAAAGGAAAAAGGAATAAAAATAGCAACAGCATGAATCAACTGTGCAGCCAAAGAAGCTGTATGATGAGCATCGATAAAAGCCACCACGGTGAAAAGATCAAAATACTGTGCACCTCCATTGATCTCAACTGGAACAAACCTTAGCTGAGAATCGACTGTGAATCTACAGCCATCTTCAGCATCTGCTGTGGGTTCAGATTGACGTCAGACTGGATGCGGAGAAGGCTCGTAAAGTATGGGGAGAGCAGTTCGCGCACCTGTAGAGGCTACTCTTGAAATCCAAAGTTGGCAAGAAAAACCTCAAAAAGGCTGCCCCTGCATTGACTTCAAGAAGGAGAAAGGAGAAGGCATATAATGTGCCTTTTGACATGCTTGCTGCTTGGCTGCGAAATCAAACTGGAAAGCTGTTCCCGAAGTTTGTTTAGCAGCGGCTCTGGGACTTCTAACAAACAATCTCTTCCCAAATCCAAAAAATTGGACACTTCTTCCAGCACGAAAAGAACAACCTGCCTTGACACGAATGCTGTGTCTTCCTCAGTCGGGCTCAGGATTTATTACCTGTCAAGACATCTCGATGCATCTCTTGCATCGTCTGCAGATTTCAGCCAAGCATCGATGCACAAGCTTCTTTTCCAGAATCCTCCAATCCTGGGCAGAATTTGAGTCGACTCAAGAGACAAACCGACAAAACAAAAAAAGTCGCTACGACCTGTGCCTTGGGAAACACGGCATCGAAAACGCGTCTGAACGAGTCGCATTCAAACCGAGGGCTGCAAAGTCGTCAGCCGCATCGATGGAGGCGAGAAGCAGCTCAGCACCTTCAGGCGACAGCATTTCATCCTGGTATCCTGGTGTCCATCCTGGTTCCTTATGATCCTTATGACTCGTCATCTGGAGTATTTTTTACAGTTTACAATAATTTACAATAATTTACAATAATTTACAATATCTGCTTGGAAATCATGACCAAAATATATACCAAAATCAGGCTTTGCTGCGTGACCTGTCCTGAGCTGGACTCCACACAACTTGAAACATGAGAGCCTGAGGCTCGTCTTGGAAGCATTCCCACGTCCATCAGTCGCGTATACTCAGCACCTCAGCGATATTTCTGGAGGAAGGTTCCAAGTAAAGGCGAAGCAGGAAACAAAAAAAGGCTGCATCATTTGGGTATCGAAACACTGTTCTTTCCAGCTCTGAAATCACATCAAAAACGTGTGGGATTTCTGCAAGGAACGCAACATGGACAAGAAGAGCTTCCGATAAACCACTCGCTCCTGTCAAGTCAAGCAGGCCGCTTGCGCGGTCAGTGTGTCACAAACTCAAAGCTAATTATTTTTCGCTGATACTCCCAATCTCCTGCTGTGTCCCCTTTGCAGCGACACCAAACCTTTGGTGCAAGGTCACAGCAGAAAAAGGATGAAAAAGGGGATATGCACATGCATCGACCACTTTCTCTACACTTGCTGATGTGCAGCATTGGATCACCTCAAGCTTCACCTTTTCCAAAGCTCATCTATTATCATCATTTATCATCTATATGCAGAAAGATATCTGGTTTGCAGTCACTGTCAGTCTGAACAATCTCAGAATATCTAATGAATATCTCAGATGCGCACCGCTTCTGCTCTGTAAGGCTGCCGGCCGATTTTTCCTTTCTGACGGCAACCCCGCGGTCCTGGTCCCACTGGTGGCAAGGCAGATGCATCGACAGTCCAAGGACACAAACTGTACTGTACTAACATGTACTAACGACATGCAGAAGACAATGTCATCCCTCTCCGTCCCTTTTGTGCAATAAGAAACATGTGAAATTCACACCATTCAAATCATTTGTATGAAAAGGAAAACAGAAAGTGAATCATTGTGTGCATGGTAGCATCTGGGAAGCAGTCTCTCAAAGCTGTTTCAATCTGATCTCGTGCCAAGAGGCCACTTTGATCTCTTCAAAGCCCCACCACCAGTGGCCCTCAGCTGTGGACTGCAACCAGAACAGTGACTGTGGGTCAAAAAGGTGGTAGCCTACACATCAAAATGACTTGTCAATGATGATCAATGGATCAAACACAGCGCCATCACAGTCACTGTACCCTGTATGCTGGCCCTTTGCTCTAAGTGCAGATTTCTGCATGCTTCCTTTCCCTTGCGAACAGCACCCACCTAAATTCTAAGGTCGTTCGGCAGCACCAAGCAATGTCAGCAAGCGCGGCACTGAGCGCGCAGTGGCACCAGCGACACCCAGCGATGCATCTAAAGGCAGCAACCCGAACCAACTGCTCGAGCATCAGTTGGATGCTACATGATGCTTATCCAAGTCACGCAGTGGACAAAGGATGGCAAAGGCACATCTTGGGTCTTGGATCATCTTGGATCAGCAATTTTGTGCACAGCCAAGCTGCCCATGCTTGCACAGTTCCTGGTTCGATGCCCTTTTCCTTGCCTCAGTTTTTGACGGAAATGGCCAAACTCAGCGGGATGGGAGACATCTATATAATACCTGACCTTGGACAAACAAGAAGAGCATCAACAACTGCACTGCATCTTGGGCGCTATTCTCTTGCCTCTCCGGGTCAGTGTCTGTAGTCTCTGGTTCAGGATGCACACCTTTCCAGCAACTTTGCTACTTGAACCCAGTCGCTTCAGATTTCGCTTTTGTCAATCCAAAATACAGTGCCAAATGGTGCAACAATGTTGAAGCGCTTTGAAAATACAATGGTTCCACTTGCTTCAAGTCACTCAAAACATGAGATGTTGGGAGCTCTGGACCCTGTTGCGCCTCCAAGCTAGGCTAGATAAGCATAGCTAAGAATAGCTAAGCTAGATAAGTTGTAAAGGTGTTATAAGGATCTAAAAGCTCTAAGTGTTGGATCTCATTCCCTTCCAATTTTCAGGTGCTGGCAACAGCTCATCTGAATGTCAAAGATTCTATGGTCAAATTCTTCAAATATCAAGGACTCGCAAACCTTATTTCTGAGTCACAAAACAAGAGGTGCTTACACCCAAGGGTGATATTGACATATATTGACATATATTGACATATATTGACATATATTGACATATATTGACATATATTGACATATATTAACTTTATGCCTTGCACAACTGAAAAACTCTGGCAGTTTTGGCAGCTCTGGCGGTTTGTACCTTTCTGCAGGTGCAGCTTTGGGTCCTGCCACGCTTCTGACGCTGCAGGGGATGTGTAAAAACTGACATTAAAAATGACACCCTAAAAGGTACCTCTAGCCACTGATCTAAGCTATCATAAGCTATCATAAGCTATCTAAGATTACCTATGATTACCTTATATGAGATGAAGATCCGCAACAGTTGAGACATTGAGACGATGCTTTCCAAGCCTTTTCACGATGCATCGCAGCACGTTGGCAGTTCTCGTCCTGAGGTTCGCCCAACTCAGCATCCAAATGCTCCAGCATTGCGTCCAGTTCACGCCTTGGCTCTCAAAGAAGAAAAAACACGTCTGCGTCAACATGTCACTCAAATAATGGATTGGAAACATGTGGAAATGAACCACACATATATATATATATACATACATAATATATATATATATATATCCACGTTGCCTATAACTGCTGCACCTCTTAGGCGTCTCACATTCGGCCAAAAGTGGCGCAGCATTGAGCTGAAGCGCAGCCACATACATATCATATAAGATGGTGTAACGTGAGAATCGATGAGAATCGTATATAAAGTTTGGATAGGTCTGGAGATATTTTTTGAAGTGATACGAGTAGCATGGATAGTGCATGCAGGAATGGATGCTAAATGTTGCAGTTGAGTCTCTGGTGCACAGCCTTGAAACGGCCATCAGATGCCAGTGCATCGCTAAAGGCTTTCTTGGACAGGAACATCCTTGCAGAGACCAAATAATTTTCAGCTTTGAAGCATTTTGCTATTTTTTGACCTCACAGCTTGAATGGAGTGAATACTGATGAGTCGTTCCTTCTGGAAAGCTTTACCTGAAATGGACCCTTGAGATTTCTGTCTCAGGGGCAGTTCTTGACGAAGACATCCCAAGATTGCGATCTGAGCCTCGCATGCTAAAACTCGCAGCAAAAGCTAAACCATTGAGGATTGGAATCTCATCATTTCAGGAAATGTCTGGAAAACTGTACCATTCTGTACCTAAAAGCTCTTCACCTGTCACGTGTATGGCATGCTTCACCCCTCAACAAAATCCAGCCTCAGGCGTCTTTGTGAGACCCAAATACTTCAGCAGCAAGCTGCAAGTTGTTGCATTCACCAACAAAGTCAGAGTTGCGAAGCCAGAGACAAAGAAGACCTCCAGGTGACTGGAAATGGACATCAAAGAGGAGGGGATTCAGTTTTTCCCTACAGAAGTTGGCTCATGTCAAATAGACTTGGAATGTTTATGGAACCAACAACTGAGTGGATCATAGTATAGTACAGTATATACTATAAATCATTATAAATCTATGTATGGTCTAAGGATGTCTAAGGAACGTGGATTTCCAAGCGTCCTAAGTAAGCCATAGTACTTCCATAGTAAGCCTAGCCTATTCGCATTGCCTCTTGGAAAGCCTATTGAAAGCCAAGGTGCCATGAGGTTTGCCGTGTACTCCCTGCCCTGTTGGATCAGCAAGTTGCGCATGGAAAGCGCCAAAGCGAGGCCAACAGCTCCCCGGAGCCCACCCCATGTCATGACCTGCGGCTTTCTACATCGAAAGATTTGACGAACTTTGAAAAAAACGTTGAACTTTGGAGAATTGGGAGAAATTGGATTTGAATTTCTGAGCTCTTCTCACTCTCCGATTAGTCCAATTTCAAGAGAATCTATGACTCGTCTATGACTCGTCTATGACTAGTAATCTGAGTAATCTGGGATCGTTCACTCTCTCTGTAGCTCCAACGTGCAGGATTTTCATCAAATTGGCGAGATCTCTGCATTGTGTGGGGATTCAGTTCTGAGCTCTCGGCCAACCATTCCTTCCAAGTGGTTTTCCTTCGATTTCAAAGGCGATTCGTCGGACATTAGCCATGGACATTAGCCATGGACATTAGCCATGTACTCATCATGTACTCCATGTACTGACACTGACAGCTACTTAGAGTACCAAACCTACCGGTAACCTACCACACATTCATGTCGCAATGTCGCAAGCGAGTGGCGTTACGTCGGAGCCGCCCACACAGTTCAAGACAGGTAATAGAACTCCAACCATCACCCCACGAGCGAGATTTGCAAGGATGTACAGCAGGGCCAACCAGCCATAATCAGCCCACTCCACATTCTTCGTAGATGTGTAGGAGAAAACTCCACAGAGAACAAATAGGATGGTGTTGCCAAAGAACTCTAAGAGGTGCCACACAGCTGCGAGACCATCCTCACGCAAAAATCCATGGAGAAATCAAGAGAGGATCCAAAAGTCCCGCATAAATTTTGACCCCACTTTTGGGCTCTGCTGTCAACTTCACCATAGCTACTGTTATGAGATTTTCTGCGGGCCAGGTATCGGAAAATGCAAAAAAAAGAATCCTCATTTTATCATCATTTTATCCTCATTCTGGAACCTCATTAAATTTGCATCAGATTTTGCCTTGGATTTTTATCATCATTTTATCCTCATTCTCGATCCTCATTTTATCCTCATTTCCTCATCAAATCCTCATTTTATCCTCATTTTATCCTCATTTTATCCTCATTTCCTCATCAAATCCTCATTTTATCCTCATTTTATCCTCATTTTATCCTCATTTCAGGATTAAATGAGGTTCATGAAACAGGATGCAAATTAAATGAGGTTAGACAATGAGGATTAAATGAGGATAAAATGCAAATTTCAATGATTTTGGTCTTCCCAGTGTGTGGCTCACAAAATCTCATAAAGCTACTGAGTTACTGAATCTTTCCAATTCTAAAAAAACGTCGAAACGCATCCAAACGCCTCTTATGATAACTCAGCACAGAAAAATACACGGCCAAGTGCCTTTGGGTCCAGTCCTTGTCACAAACAAGTGGTTGAGCATACTTACCAACCATCAGGGCAGCAAAGATCGTCGCCAACACACCACTCAGCTTTAGCTCGTTCTCACCAACGAAAAAAGAAACGTAAGCGACTGTGATTGTCAGAGTCACCTGTGCCAGGGATTCTCAGGGGGTGAGCCCAGGGGATAGTTCCTGGATCCAAGCTCTTGAATCAGAATCCAAGATGGACAGTCGCCAACAAGACATGCTGAAAGGCGAAATCCACCAAACCATCCCAGCCAACTTGTTGAATCCGTACCATTCCGATCCATTCGGACCATTCAAAGTACCAACCAGAATCCAGCAGCTACGGTCGAGTTTTATCCTTCAAAAAAATAAATAATAGCATGTTCAACTACTGATTCTGGGCACTGATTCTGCAGTGAGAATACTGTAGCAAAGGTTGCTGCAGGATGCTAGTTCATTCAATTGCATACAACAAAAGTCGTTGAGCAGTTTTCACCCGCTTGCCTGAACGAGGGAGTCTGAATGAACAAGCCGATTGGAAGCCAGGGACATCCAGCCTCAGACATGCTATCCAACAGAGAAAAGAAAATCAACTATTTTTTCATATTTCGTCCCGTAAATAGAAAGTCTATTGCCGTAGAATCATATTTCCGCATCCATCTGGTACAGGAGTTGTGATCCCTTGCAGATCAACACAGTTGGACCAAGCGATCAACTGTATAGTCCTAGCAGGGACGTCTTTTTTTGTGTTCCAAATACATCTGATTTGACCTCCACAGGTCGTTGGCAACCTCTTCGCACTGAGACCATTCACTTGAAATTTGAATACAAGTGAATGAAAATGTGCCACTTGATATTTCCAACACCATGCAGCTGCAAATAAAACCGGAGCAAACCCATGAGCCCCTGCATTTTGATCGTTTTGTACTAGACACGTGCCACAATGACTCCGCATGCGGCTCCAAATGCAGTGCCACCCACGGCCAAGCGAAGGAAGCTCAAGATGATTTCTGCACTGGCCTGTTCTCCTGACGTCAGAAATTGGGTTGCCCATGTTACACGATGGGTGCCCGGAAAATTGATGGCTTATCATTGAAGCTATCATGTTCTGTATTAAAATTGCCATGTAGGATTGTGAAAATACCCTATTTTCAGAAACACCAATGTGGGATTCCATCATGGGATTGTTTTGCAGCCGAGGTTTTTGGATACTGGGGCACACCAGAGCAATACCTCTCCTTTCACCTGATCCAATGTTTTATTGTGCTCCAAAGAATGACATCTAATCCTCTGTGGATCAAAGAAGCATTGAACAATATCCTTAATGGTGTCGCATATCCGGCACGATTGGTCTCCCATGAATGTGGCATGATGATCATGCGCATCATGCACCACCTCTCCGGACTTCTCCAGACACCCAGTTCTGCTCTCTCCTTTCATCAAGTTGTAGAAAACCAGCCACACGACGATTGCCACACCATCCTTGGCTGTTCAAAACCGCTTGGGCCCAAGCGTCATTTCGACATTTGGCTAAGCATGGTGGTTCATCATGTCAGGCAATGTCCAGTCAAACTGTCTGAGCATCGTTGAGAAGGGACTCGCCCGCGATCTGCATAGTGAGCACCCTGCTTGCTCCCATCTCCTGACAACGGAGGCTTCGTTTCCCAACTGTGTTCAATCGGATTTGCCAAGAGTCAGATGAGTCAGGAAACCAGTGCGCCAATCACGACATCCAGAAAAATCACACCTTGCCTTCAACAGCCCCACTACGGCCACAGGGTCTGTCGCCGCCAAAACACTGCCAAAGGCTGCACATTCGAAGTCTCCCCAACCTCTGGTGCTTGCCAGACTTGCCACGCTTGCAGTTTGGCTGCTTAGCTGCTCCAATGCATGAAAAGATTCAGCACAGCTCGAGAAAGGTTCGGGTTCGTTCTGGTCCGTGGCAGCCAAGAATCCATATGGAAAGACAAACTTTGCAACTACATACATCAGGGCTGTTCCAATGAGGACTCCAGGTCCTTCCATTTCCCAGTGGTCAGGACAATTTGATGGGGATTCGCCACTTGGTGTTAACATGATCCCTAGCGGCTCTAGCGTTCTCAGTCCTGCCAAGACTATGCATTGAGCTGCTGTTCGATGAAAGTCATGCCAAACCTTGGCAAGTCGCATCAACGCTGAAAGATCACAAAACATAAAACATGACAACGGTTCGTCATCAATTTGCAGATGTTTGCTGATTTTTCTGCAAGAATAGCCACAACAGCACTGTGCTCAGTTGCCTAGGCACAATTGACATGGCATCACCAAAGAGAAGTACCGGAAGGAAGGCATAGAGAAGAAGGTGAGGGTCCTTGTTTCCAGCTCTAACGGCATTTGACGTCAGAGTTGCTGAGGCTAGTACTGAAGTGTCGTTTGTGTGCCGGTGCGTGAAATCCAGCGATGACACCATAATGTCTATCGTAGATTTTGACGGCATCAAGCTCAGGCCGCACACACTGTCATTCTAAGTGCTTCCTTGGGTCAATCGCAATCCAGAGGCTTATACTCTCTGAGAGTGTCCCCAAACTGCCAGCACTCTCAACGTCCAGAAATCCCATGCCCCAACCC
This sequence comes from Cladocopium goreaui, assembly GCA_947184155.2. NCBI lineage: Eukaryota > Dinophyceae > Suessiales > Symbiodiniaceae > Cladocopium > Cladocopium goreaui. The sequence goes on from CAMXCT020001076.1 coordinate 64,531, forward strand.
ACAATCCTTAGTGGGAACGCAACAGGTAAATTCAGCTATGTGCGTGGTACTCACTGAACGCATTGTCATCATAGAAAACAAGACCTACCATTATCGAAGCGAAGAAAGCGAAGATCGGGGAAAAATGAAGAAAGTTTCTTGGAGTCCATGACGAGCAGCAGCAATGAGACAGTGTACGGGATCGTGGCAAGACACTGGCACCGCGAAGTGATGTGAGTAATCGTCAAACCTCCAAAAAAATGACAAATGGATACAATTCGACTGTGTTTGAAAAGGTGGAGGGAAACAACGAATCGTTTCACGGATAGATGACTGTCATTGAATGTCCGATTTGATCTAGCAGCTTGTGTTCACCAGAGAACACTTCTGAGGCAGTCAAACTGATACCTGTGATACCTTCTGCCGCAGAAAACTCCAAGTGAGAATGTTTGACATAATGTGTCCAGTAGACTCAAAGACACCAACAGCAATAACGATTGCACAGCAAAGTGTTCAGGCCTATCAGCATTGAGAGACACGGAAACCTTGGTTCATGATGGTTCATGAACAAGAAAATCGAGCATGTCCACAAATGTTGGTCTACAATAATTGTCTACACTGATGCTAGACTCCAAGTTTTCTGCATGCCAGGAGACAAAATTGCCACATGCGGATGTACATGGTCTACGTGCTCTACGTGCTCTTCATGGCTTTCCTGAAGGTGCATCGTTCCAGGATCAGAGCTTTGAAAGATTCTTTGGGAAGTGAATGAAACTGGAAGCACTTTCTTCAGGGACATGTGTCAAATTGTGTCAAATAAAGATCATAAAGAGAATGAGCAGTAGGATCTCTTTGGAAAGGAGTTGCACAAACCATTACTGGATCCGGATCCTAGGTGTTTGGTAGATATTGTCTTGTTGTCCAGCAGCTCAAGCTTGACTCCTGCCACATTCCCATCATGCCGAATCACGCCCCCTGCTCAGTGATTGAACCTTCGAAAGGCATTCCTTTCTTTCTACGGATGTTGCTTGGTCAGAAAGCAAATGTAAATCCTGTATAATCCTGTACCGTATTCTGTGTTTTCTGCTTGCTGTGCCACTTCGGTGGACCACATCTCTCCAGCGAGGGCTCATATGTTAGGGGCTCGAAATGGGAGGGCCCGGAGGGCTGTGATTTCAACAAGTTTCTGCCGGATCATGAGCAGCTGAGGTAGTTGTGGCTGCTGCAGCCAGCAACTGTCCAGTTGCAACCAATATCCATAGCGTCCGCATGGCAAGTGGTTCTAATGCATCCTAAAGCCTGCGAATGTGTTGACACATTGATCATTGCCCATGTTTGAGGCAAGTCATGAAAAGATCAGGACAGTTTCTTTCCTCTCATGTGGTGGTTTCTAGAGCATATGCTACCAGCATCGTCTTGATTATGCATGTTGTCAGTCAGTTTACACATATACTCACAGTTTTTCAGATTGAATGACATGGTAGTTTAGCGGTTAATAATCCTGCAGCGGGGCGAGCATGTTCACGCTGATCAAAGTCCTATCTACTGTCCAAAGAAACTCACCTATCAAGGCAATGAATGACCAGATATTTGCACCTCAGCATATGTCAAGATCCTTGTCAACGCCAGTTTTGGACACAGGTGTTTTTCCTTCACACATATGAGAAAAGTGTCTTCCCGAACTTGCACAAGTGCCTACGTGCCATTGTATGTTCATCAAGGTATGCGTCACAGCCGGCCATCACACTACTACTACATCTCACAAGCCTCTGTTGACTGCATGGGATCGGCACGACCCACGGCACTGTTGCCAGTGGCCCAAATTATGACATGAATGGCGACGTTTCGTGAGGTTTCAGTCTGAATGACATGAGATGTCTTCAAATTGGAGACTGGAGACCATCAGCGTCAGCGTTCACAGTTCGTATCAGGCAAATGAGAACACTAATCCGTGAACTCTACTTTTCGTATCTTGCTTGAGCCTCAAGTGCAGCAGATTCCAGCGCACGGATCCTCTACAATCTACATCTGCCCACAAGTGACAAGCATCCTATGATTATGGGCCCTACGGCCTGTGCCCCTGGTGCAGAAAGCATGCCTCCAAGACCCTCCACACATTTCACGGTGACACCCTGATGTGATCCGAGCCAAGACCACCTTCAGCAGTCTCAGGCCCCAAAAAAATGACATGCTCGGCCACAAGATTGTTTGACTTCAAATCACACCGGAGGCGCTATGCAGCTAGGCCCAATAAAGATGTGATTAATCGACTTGTTGCACCCTGACAATCCAGCTGACCTGGCATTCTGTGAGCTCATATGAACTCAGTCACTGCATTGTGCTCCGTGAGTTCTGGAGCTCCAAAGCGTGGTGAGGATCGGCTCAAAATGACACTGCCAGGCTCCCATGGGTCCATTAGGGATGATTATTAGATTTGGCTAAGCCATAGAGACCATTGAAGACCATGCTTGGCCTCAGCAATGTGTTTTGCTCTTTGCTGTGTGCAAGTGAAACCTCTCAAGCCTTCAAGGCTCAAGAAGCGCATCTTGACATAATCTAATATGCCCATGGTCATGGGCTGGGCAAGTGTGGTGAGGCACATCTGGAAAGGCTGTGCATGCTGTGCAACTTTGTTATATCATTAGTCTGTTTGGGGGGTCTGTTTGGGGGGGTTCTCTACATCTACTTTGGTTAAGCAGCAAATTTCCAGGAGTTCCTCTAGCGAACAGCTCCAACGCAACCACCGTCAGTGATGCCATGACAGGGGCTGCTTTCCTGAAAGGCGCTCTTCTGGCCATTTAAGGATATTTGATGTGCGGAAGGGGGAGACTTGGAAATTCCACTCACAGCTCATTGAACTCTCTAACAATCAAAGCTACCCCGCAAACCTGAACTAGATAGGTACTAAGGATAAGCTCACCTGCCTCATCGATTTCCTGTCTGCGGGGGCGTCATGTCTGGAGTCTCAGCTGCTGCTTAACGGAAGTTGCATGTGAATCAGCTCACTCGCCGATTCTACACATCTGGACAATATCTACCACCATAGGAGGCAGGGATCCCTATGTGTATACATTATATATATATATACTGTTATGGAGCGAAAATCAGCAAAGGCCCCCACCACTGTCAGGGCCATCAGTTGCTCCAGCTCCACCTTCAGATTCAGAAGGATGAAAATTCAACAATGATGTTGCGGCTATTTCCTGAAGATTTAATGGAATACAAGTGGAATAATAATCGAACAATAGTGGAATAGTAATGGGATAATGATGGATAAATAGTAAAGGGATAATAATAAAGGGATAATAATAAAGGGATAATAATTGGATACATCACCAGCTTGATATGATATGCGGGTTTGTCTGAAAATGGAATATGCCACCAAAATAGGGATAATGATGATTATCGAACGGATTTATATAAGGGTGCCATATTTTCAAACAAACCCATATTATGATGAAGTGATGAAACTGGTTGAAGTCAGATCAAAAAAAACATTGAAGTAGCCAGGATGCCTTCCTGAAATCTGCACCTTTTGAAACTGCTAAATTTACCTTTGAGATCTACACCCGCAGGGCTTCGTTCTCGGAGCGCAGTCTGCTGTTTTCCTCCAACACCTGCATTCAGTGAACATCTTCAGGTAGATTCATTAGTCCCGACAACCTTGGCATGTCTGGGATGTCATATGATTTCATGCGTGCATGTAAAGGTCCATGGCCCTGAAATCGCCTCGTTCACTCTCTCTTGGATGGTTTCGGGATCCTCATCCTGACAGCTGGGGTCAGCCGAGGTGAGCGATTGCTGAAGGGATGGCGGCGGCCTGGAGAGATTGCGAAGTCTGTGAGGCCTCAACCACAGCAGGAAAGATACAAAGGTCAAAAAGTGAAGGGAATGTAGGAGTGCGACGTGAGAAGTGAGCTAAAACTGAGTTTGAGATATCATTTTTGCATCAAAAGTTCGGACAGAAATGTCAGAAGTCCTTCGCTTGGATAGACCCAAAATATTGTGGGTACCAAGTGATGTAGCGATTTCTTGTGAGATGCCTCAGCTTCTGCTGGAAGGACAGAATCATCAGAATCCTGTCGCCAGTGTGATGTTTCAAAAAAAAGAACACTGGCGATTTCAGCCGACGCCGACAAAGCGTTGTAGCACTGAAATATTTTGCACCTTCGGGCACCTCGAGGCCGGGCGATTCAAGTCATCCGAATGTTTGTGAAACTGTGCCCGACTGTGCGACAGTGTTTAAGATTTGAAACTAAAGGTTGAACATCCAGAAGGTGAAGTATGCAGTCACCAAATTTACCGAGCTCAAAAGGAAATTGAGAAAATTGTAATGCAGTTGAGCTGCTCTTTCTTCAGGTACTCCTCCAATCGGCCATCCTACCAGGGTTCCAAATATAGACAAAGCTTCAAAGTTCGGTCTGCTAAATCCACTGACATCATGGATCGAAATGGCTTTTAAGCTAGGCTTTGATGTCCTCCGCTGCAGTGACAATCAGATTTCGAGCCTACCAATGACTCAACTAGACTTGCTGCCAGGTTGCATCCAAATTCTGGTTTTCTCATCGAGGCAACGGTTTGACATGTGTACATCTGTTTATTAAATCACACCGAAGTCCTTTGATGCACTCCAGCAGTGTCTAGTTCATGCTATACAGTCAGTGCCACTCTGCAAGCTCTGCTTTGACAGCCTCTTCCACCAGGGTGCCACTGGTCTCGTTTTGAACCTGCGCTGAATTACGGCGTCCAAGCGGCTCAAGAAGAGGTCTTAATCCGTTACTCCCAAGCTGTAGCTGTCAAGCACTTTGACATTTGCCACACTTGTGCCTTCTGCACGAAGTCTTGGAACTCCTGCACTCTGCACTTTCCAGTGAGTTAACCACATTTAGCCATCCAAAATCATCACTCATCAGTTGCTGCGCTGCGAAGCAGATTCTCCTCTCGGGTGATGACCCCATCTTTGTTGGTGTCAAGCTGGTCAAAGGAGGCTGCAGCGACAGCTGCCTCAACCTGCCAACTACTCGATCACAGAATGATAGAAGTGTGAAAGGAGTGGAAACTGGAACCTAGTTGGGAGCAGGTCCATTGAAAATCATTGGTAACCTTGAAGTGAATATATGATACATTAATTCAAATGTGAAACTAATTTCCAGCATCTTACAGCCCTGTTACCACAAAACTGTCACCTTCTTCTTTCGTTCCTCCTCCAGTCGCAGCTCCTCCTGCAGGGACATGGGGTGGACAGCCGACACTTGCTCCCAAGCCAGGGCTGATTCCTGAAGTAATACATTATATATATATATATAAACTTTAGATAGATATACATAATACCTGGAGAGGAGAGCCTAGAGATTGGCTTGCTTGTTGCAGGTTCTTGTACCATCACAGGTCACAGGCACGTGCCATGTGCAACTCTTCGAAATGTCTGGAAACACTTTACACAGGCAAATGCCAAAGAGCAAACCCAAGCGCGACTTCTTCTCTAGCTGTCGGTTTGATATCCGAGCAGCGCAGTGACAAGCTGGGAATTAGAGGTTCACCAAAGGCGCGCTCCAAAGTTTTACAGCAACCGTTCAACAGGTGAAACGGTTGAACCATGTTGGACAAGTCTTACCCATGTTTAGCTTCGACATCAGCACCTCCTTCTTGCGTTCTGCTTCCAATCGAGTTCGTTCCTCACAGAGTGCGAAGGCAAAGCCGCAGCAACAGCTTCTGGGCTTTGCTGATCAGAGCTTAGGCGTCACAATTTGTTCTTAAGGAAGCAGGTTGGTTCATCGTTTGATTTGCTTTTGCCAGTGTCTTCATTGGTGCAACCCAGCACTTTCCATCTGAATGCCTCACATGATCAAATGTTCCCCTGGACGGGCCTCCTCCTCTTGCATGTTGCGGACAACGGTGTCAGTGCTCTCTTTGGCTAGATTCGTAGACTCCACAACCTTGAAGATACAGCTGAAGCGGCTGAAGCCGACAAAAACGTGCTTGAGGCTCGGAGATCATGACGAATCTATTTGCAAAGAAAAACTGGTGGTAAGTCCCAAGTCCCAAGACATGTTAATAATCTGTTAATATATTTGAAGCAATTTGAAGCATCTCCTCCCACAGCCTTTCCAAGCCTTCAATGGCCTCTGCACTCCCCTCCTCCTTCCACGCTATTCATGCCAGAGCAGCTGTCGTCATAGCGTCTGTCGCTGATCCGGCCTCCTGGCACAGTTTGAACATGTTTGAAGAATGAAAACGGGATTTCCACACCCGATTCCCTACGACTGCTACACACAAGTATGAGCTGAAGATCCCTCAAGAGTTTCTCAAGTTCCAGCAGGTGTTTCGGCCTCGGGATGGTTCACCACTGGCCCCCGTTCTGAAGCAGTGGTGCCTGAGCTCGGTTGATACACATGAAAGCATTAGAAAGCATGTAACATGGACACCAGAAACATCCAAAAGCTGCCATTGCCCATGTCAAACTGACTCGCCGGCCTAGTGTCCAAAAACTCTTCCAACAGAGATATTTTCTCGCAAATCCCTCACTGCAGCCAAGTTGCCGATCATCGAGGCCTCGGGCCTCTCCACTTCTGGGTGAACCACCACTGCTGATGCAAGTTTCGTCTCTCCCTGACCAGCTGAACCAAAGAACCGCTGCAACTTTCAAAGAAAATGGTGAGTCAGCACAAAAGTCTCCCAGGTCCCAGCTGTCCAGTCTCATTTCCACAATGACACAAGGAGACTTGCTCATGTCGTGCGCTTTTGCAGGACACGCTGTTGTTGAGTTTTTGATTGCGTGAAGCGAACAAAGAAACAAGAATCATTAAGACAAAACCCAAAAGGTCTTTCCAGGTCGTGAAGTTCAGCTTCACCTCAACAATTTTAATCCGAAACTACGTGAGGCTCCTGAGGTATCGAAAAGTGACACCATAATATGATATAATTTAATTTAAAAATTTAATATGTGTTTCAAGCAGCTGGCTAAACTTGAGATGGCCCCCCCAAGCCACAGCCCGCCTCCGATGCCAAGGTATTGGTCACCTGGCTCACGTTCTCATCAACCTGAACCGTGAGGAACGGAAAGCACTTTGGATATCAAAAAAAAATTGTGAGGAAACTTCCTGCATTCCATGGAAAAATCAGCACTGCACAGTTTCTGTATGTTTCTGTGCTATCCATAGATATCCGCTATCCAACCTGGCTGGAAAGGTTGTGAACAATGTCCTGCCAGCAAGACACAAAGTTGTACCGAGTTGTATCACCCAGAAATATGCAGAAATATGCAGAAATATCATGAGATATCTACCCTGCATTGCAGAGACAGTCAGAGAGTTGCTGAATTCTCATAAACATATCATGAGCATATCATGAACATATCATGAAAGATTAACAAATCTCAATTAACAGATCTCAAATGATCTCAACATGTCCTTCACTGCAAGGGCATTCTGTTGCTCTTCAAGGGCCGACTCGTGAGCGGAGGGCGTTCTCTCTTCCTCTCAGGCTATCAAGGACTGTGAAAAAGCTGCTGCCTCTGTGTTCTTATGATTTTCTATGATTTTCTCAATCAAGTTGGAAGAAGGCTGCTGAACTGCTGCTGAACCCTCTGTATGATTTTACTTGAGAGGGGGGGGACGAAAGGTAGGGGGGGAAAAGACAGGAGGGAGAGGCAAGAGAAGGTGCGACTGTTTGTAACGCAAGCACGCCGACGACGACGACGACTACTACTACTACGACTACTACTACTATGACGACTACTACTACTATGACGACTACTACTACCACTACTACTACTACTACTACCACCACTACCACTACGACTACGACTACGACGACTACTACCAACCCCTTACACTACCACGACCACTACCTACCACTACCGCTACTACCACTACTACTACTACTACTACCACCACTACCACTACGACTACGACTACGACGACTACTACTACTACTACTACGACTACTAGTACTACTACTACTACTATGAGGACTACTACTACTACTATGAGGACTACTACTACTACTACTACTACTACTATGACTACTACTACTACTACTATGAGGACTACTACTACTACTACTACTATGAGGACTACTACTACTACTACTACGACGACAACGACGACGACGACGACTACTACTACTACTACTACTACTATACTACTACTACTACGACGACTACTTCTACTACTACGACTACTACTACTATGTGACGACGACGACGACTACTACTACTACTACTACGGCTACTACTACTACGACGACGACTACTACTACTACTGCTACTACTACTACTACTACTGCTACTACTATTACTTTTACTATTACTTCTACTACTACGACTGCTACTACTACTACTACTACTACTCCTACTACTACTACTACTACTACTACTACTACTACTACTACTACTACCACTACCACTACCACTACCACTACCACTACCACTACCACTACCACTACCACTACCACTACCACTACCACTACCACTACCACTACTACTACTACTACTATTACTACTACTACTACTACTACTACTACGCCCAGGCCCGTTAAACTTTACATTCAATTGGGAAGATCAACAAGGGTATTAGGGAATATTAAACTCCCACCCCGGTTAAACTTTACATTCAATTGGGAAGATCAACAAGCGGATTCATGACTTCGTGGAAATTGCGTTGAAGAGTTTGCCGATTTCTAACGTTAGATGTATAAGGTAGGCATTTTGGACAAGAATCGGTTGGGAAGAAACTTTTGGAGTTTGAAAAGCTCACCCAAGCAGCTGGAATGTTTGTGTGCTTGTTGTTGGTGAATCGTTATTCTTGTAGGTATACCGTGTTGTCAGCACGCGGACTCGTTGGACGGGCCTCCAGGGAGCCGACTGAGCTAGTTGTTGACGCTGTGGAGGCGCTTCCGCCACGACTACATAAAGTATCGTTTTTTGTTCTGTACAATGACGTTCCGAACTCCGAATACGTGGACCCGGCGGAGGGGCCTCCAAAGGGTCAACCAAGTGAGGGGTTGACTCTGTGGAGGCTCTCCCACCGGGTCCACAGAAACTATTGTTTTTGGTTAGTTGTTGACTTTGTGATTTCTAGCAAGTTTACATAAAGTCCAACCGGGTCCACAGAAACTAATGTTTAGTTTTTGGTTAGTTGTTGACCTTGTGGTTTCTACTAAGTATACATAAAATATTGTTTTTTGTTCTGTACAATTACGTTCCGAACTCCGAATACGTGGACCCGGTGGAGGGGCCTCCAGAGGGTCAACCAAGTGAGGGGTTGACTCTGTGGAGGCTCTCCCACCGGGTCCACAGAAACTATTGTTTTTGGTTAGTTGTTGACTTTGTGATTTCTAGCAAGTTTACATAAAGCCCAACCGGGTCCACAGAAACTAATGTTTTTGGTTAGTTGTTGACCTTGTGATTTCTACTAAGTATACATAAAGTATCGTTTTTTGTTCTGTACAAGTACGTTCCGAACTCCGAATACGTGGACCCGGTGGAGGGGCCTCCAGAGGGTCAACCAAGTTAGGGGGTGACTCTGTGGAGGTTCTCCCACTAACAAGGGTATTAGGGAATATTAAACTATTAGGGAATATTAAACTCCCACCCCGGTTAAACTTTACATTGAATTGGGAAGATCAACGAGCGTATTAGGGAATATTAAACTCCCCCCCCCGTTAAACTTTGCATTCAATTGGGAAGATCAACAAATGTATTAGGGTATATTAAACTCCCACCCCCGTTAAACTTTACATTCAATTGCGAAGATCAACAAGGGTATTAGGGAATATTAAACTCCCATCCCCGTTAAACTTTGCATTCAATTGGGAAGATCAACAAGGGTATTAGGGAATAGTAAACTCCCACCCCGATTAAACTTTACAGTCAATTGGGATGTTGATGATGTTGATGATGTTGATGTTGTTGCTGATGATGCTGATGATGATGATGTTGATGAAATGAGGGAAAAATTCGTCATCCGTTTGCCCAAACGAACGACACGGGGAATCTCACAAAACATTGGCCCTGCGCAGTCAAAACGCACTTTCCCGGGCAGCACATCCGTCCTGGCCGTAGTAGTACTACTACTACTACTACTACTACTACTACTACTACTACTACTACTACTACTACTACTCTACTACTACCACTACTACTACTACTATTACTTTTACTACTACTACTACTACTACTACTACTACTACTACTACTACTACTACTACTACATCGACTACGACTACTACTACGACGACGACTACGACTACGACTACGACTACTACTACTATCATTCGTATGGCACCTATCTCACTAGAATTTACCAAAGAACAGAAAACATCATTTTTTCGGGGTTGCGCTTCATCTCGCCTCGATGAAGCACAACCAAGTGCTTGGGAGCACAACCAAAGTCATTTATCGCACAAACATGAGCTTGGTTGCGCCCCCAAACGCTGGGTTGCGCTTCATCTCGCCTCGATGAAGCACAACCTTGGAAAATGATATTTTTT
>CAMXCT020001076.1:80000-181870 GCA_947184155.2 Cladocopium goreaui
CGACTGATCCTCGTCGTGCACTTCTGCGAACAAGACTTGTTGACAAAGCATGGAACACAACATAAGACAACCTATGGCAAGTGGGAATCTCATGGATGACTGTAGGACTCTATGATATAAATCCATTCTGACTCCTTATTTGTATGACTATTTATTATCATACTATATATATATGTGAGTATATATCACAATATATAAGATAAATATATATATATAGTTACATAATATTACATACATCTCCTAAGCCAACCTTGTTACTGCTGTGTTATGTCAGTGGGTCCAAAATCCTGAGACCTTGGCAGTGGATCTCCATCGCCTTGAGTGGCCCGTTGCAACACCACTGTCGCAGACCCCACGTCGCCGCATGCAATCCTCAGTGCCAAGCGGCGATGTCAAGTGCCACAAGTGCCCTTTAAGGTAAACATATGGTAAACATATGGCTATAGAAAATGGATGAACATATCCATTTAATATCATTTAATCATAATTCCATTTATAGATGATTTATATATAGCTATATAGTAAACATGGTGAAATTCCGTAGCTATGATGAATTTGAAGTGGGGAATGGTTCTTGCTTTCATTTCCAGTAGAGGTAGCGCAACGCGTGAGCCGCGCACGATATCTTCACTTTCACACTCCCAGGTGCCAATGTCACCTGTTGCGCGTGCCATGGGTCATCATGCAACTCTTTCCGGAAAAAGCCAGTACGAGTACAATCCGTATGATCTGCAAGCGGTCAAAGGAGTCTTTGAGAGACGGACCCGGATCTGATCTGGCTGAATGCCTGCCTGACAAGTCCAAACAACAATTCTGGGCCTCAAAGCCATGCAATTGTGTGCTACAGGTTGAAAAATGTGAAAAGGTTGAAAACCTCCTGCCTGTTCTGCCAGGCTTCTTCGGATTGCTTCCACCATACCAATGGTGGTTTCTGCTGATGAGATCACGGTGTCGTAGTCCATGTCCTCGAACCTTGGTCTGAGAACTTCCAATAACAGATGTTCACAGGCTGCTGAGTCACATTGAAACGTCAACATGGAGGTTTAGAGGTTTTATGAAGTTGATATGAAGTTGTAAGACTGGCAAATCTGCAGATTAAAAGGTGCTCTGAATTGTTTTGACATTCTCTGAGCCATCTGCGCAAAATCCAGCTCTGCGATGGCAGGCCCCTAGCACGTGCCCAGTAGCTGAATCCGGGGAAGTCAACGAGCCAACTGTGCTAAATCAGGGGGTCAACAATTTGTTTCGCAACTCAGGGCCTCCACAACTGGACCTGCGGAGCCTGACCACAGAATTCAGTCACACTATTGGATGGTTTCAATGGGTCACACACACAGCCTGCTGGCTCCTTCTTGCGGAAGTCAACATAAGGCAGTTGCACCTATTGTCGTCTGCAACTGAAAGAAGTGCTCCAGACACAAAGGTTCTCTTCTATAGTCACATTGTTAATCTTAGGTGCTGACCAGTGGTACTGCAGCTACACTTTCCACGTCCAATGTGGCAACACTACCTTCTCTCACAGCCTCAGCCGGGACAACCTCAACCACTAGTCACTAGTTAATTCATTATGTTTTATATTGTTTTATAATGGTTTTAGGAAATGCACATAGAATGTCTGTTCAGCAAACATGAAAGATTTTGAAAGTCGGTGTTTCCAGTTATTCCGAACAATCTGTGACCCCTTAGTCGTCCCTGCTTCAAGAGACAATGCAATTTATCTTTGCAGGACACTGTCGAACACTGTCTGGCCAAAGACCCGAGATGTGCCCACCATCCGCACCAGCCCAAATATCTTTCGGGACCAAGCAGATTCGAGGTTTGTCTCAAGCTGACTCTTCAGCCAGCTGTCGATCTTGACCTTGCATGAATCAACAAATATCAACTCATAACTTGATTTCTTTCCCTTGCTCTGCAGCATAGAAAGCCTCAGGTCTTTTATACTGTTCTTGGAAACGACGCAAGTCCTACGTATTCCAAGGTTAGGACATCCGGGGTGTCAGTCCTGGATCCAGCGCTGCACAGAGTGGCCACACTTTCTTCCTTGGCAGCCTGGCCGCTTCGCTGACGATGGCCAAGCGGAGCATGTATTGAATCATTAAATTGTCATGAATTGTCATTAATGTCATTCATATGATTCATATGTCATTGATTCCAGACAGATTGTCATTGTGTAGCAATATATGCAATATGTCCAGCAAATGGCCTGGTCCAAACTGCTTTCGAGCATGTCCAGCTGCTCCTTGAGCCAAGCATCAACTTTGGCCTCGCCAGGTCCACCAGGTGCCAGGTGATGCCAGGTGATGCCAGGTGATGCCAGGTGCCAAAGCTTTTGAAAGGTCAACTGGCACCTGGGTAACCGGGTAACTCGAGTCTGAGTTTGAGGTCAGAACAGGCGGAGTCCCAGATCTCGAGTCAGTGTTGCTGACCACTGCTACGCTGCCTTCTCTCACGGCCTGGAGGTCGAGACATGCTACAAATATCGAATCTAGATGAATCTAAGATACAAAAGAATCTGCAATACCTACAATGTGTACATATAATATTTGTACGTATTTATAATATTTTACAATCATATTTTTTTCAAATTAAAGATGTTGTAGAGAAATGCCATCGCTAATATCCGATTGCCATCGTTGACACCGCCACCATTGCGGTCATTGTCAGGCCATCCACCAAGCCTCGTAATTGCTTTGCAGCTGCTTTTGGATCCAAAGACGCATTTCGGCCTTGGTCACGGACAGAAATTGTCACTAAGATTCACATTGGAAATACGACATGATAGATGTGATATGATGTGATATGATGTGATATGATGTGATATATAGCTTGCAGCAAAGATTGGACTTGAACAATATTCCACTTCTCACGAGATCCAACAACATCACCATCACAGTAACGAGAAAAGCAAGAAAGGCAATTAGTTTGGGCTGGGGTATCACCACGTCGTTCCGAATTTTGCCCAGACAAATCGTAGTCTTTTGGAGGGAGCTAAGCAGCTATGCTAAGGTTCATGCAGCCTTTGGAGTCTCACTGCGGGAACTTCCACGGCTTTCACAGAGCGTAGCGACACTCTCCTCTTTCACCGCCTTGACAGGGAATCAAATAAAAAAAAAGCTATGTGCAATCACCACGAAATACCACGAAAGACTGCCTTTACTCCGAAAGGAGTCCTCCAATTGCCCGCCTCTTGAAGGCTTGGGATGAGCCGAGTGTCAATCCAGTTCTTCAATCGGACCTGCCCATGTAGCCGATATAGCCCGCGCAAACCTCCCCTTTCAATTGCGTCCCCTCAAAGGGTGTTTGAAGATGTTTGAAGATGTTTGAATGTTGTTAAGCATTCGAAGATGTGCTCATCTCATCTGCAATCTGTGAGGAGGTTGTTGCTTAATGTGGCTGCTGGACCTGCTCCATCTTCTCTTCCCATTCAACCCTTCTCTTGTACCTTGAAAAATCTTGAAAATCTACAAGCGATTGAACCGACCACTAAACATCGGTGGCCAGCACAGCAGATCTGCGCACATGGTTCGTGGGCTGATCTGCTTGACGCCAACCTAATCCAGAAAGCTGCTACAGAACTGCAAGAAACACCTCACTGTCGTCAAATCTGGCCTCTGTACCAGGTGAGCTAGCCATCGGAGAGGTTCCTGCAACTGTAGCAAGCTCACAGCAAAACTCAACAGCAGGTACTCAGACTGGCGCAGGCTGGGCCATTGGCCAGTCTCATTTCTCTCATTTCAGTCATTTCTCAACATGGATTTGGATGATTTGGATTCCTCCTGATAGTGTGCCCCTTGGCATGTTGGCCTTGGACAGACGTGTGACATACCGAGGAGCCTGGCCATGGCTCCCATGGGTCAACTCCGTCAACTCAGTGAACTCAGGTCGTGGCAGCCACGAAGTGATCGACCAATCGTCCAACAATGACCTGCTCATGCTGCACCTGGACAGGACAGGCCGCCCAACTTGATCTTGGCCACTGGCCACAACGACCACAACAAGGTATGCAGGAAATGCATGTTTATGATGTTTTATGCACGTTCTCATCATGTTCTCTCATTCTGAACTTTCAATATCTTTCAATCGCTTCAATGTCAGGCCTGCTCCCGTGGAGTGATAGTGTCCTACCGTATTCCCAGGCAGAGTCTGCCTCTCTGTCTGTGCATCTGTGCATCTGTGTCTGATGACTCGGCCTTTCTTGATGAATAAAAATGAATAAGACTCTTGCTGGTATCACTTTTCGTCAGTCTTTCATGAAACCTTCATGAAACCTTAGTGCCTTAGTGCTTGTACTCAAAGGAAAAATAGGCGCTACATCACATGGTAATGGACGACATGTGTCCTCCACTGCAGATGCTGTGGCCTGCACTCAAATGCCAAGACACTTGACACTGGCAATGGGACAGAATTGGAGTGAGTTCAAGGAAAAGACAGGACGCCTTCTGAACAAAGTCATGGAACTCCTGGAGCCCATCAGGTGATGCGTGAGACAAGATGACTAGATATGTCAACAAAAATGACGGATGACAATTGATGACGTGATTTCAAAATATGTCAAACATTCCAAAGCGAGACTTGAGCAGCTCACAATGGCTACCCACCTCGCGAGTGATCACACCATCTTTGTTGGTGTCCAGGTCTTCGAAGGAAGCCGCAGCAATTGCTGCATGTACCTTTCGCAGCAAAGTGAAAAAATAAAAGCGTGGGGACCCAACAGTTCAACATACCATAACATACCTCATTCCTATCCTCCACTGAAGTGAAAGTCTGGTTGAGTCCAACGTCCCTTACTCTCAAGGCTGGCCTGCTTTTCAACTGTGCCCTGCAAGTGGGTTGGCATTGCTGCAAGGGAAATCCGATGAAATCCCCATTGACCACAGGGGCCCATCTGCATCAATTAGTGATCACTTGATAACAACTGCTCTGCCAAGGGCCAAAAATATTTTTACCATCCCTTCAAGCAGGAACTCATATCACTCGCCTCTTTGTGCTTTGACTCATCTGCCTCGCGCGTCGGTGTGATGCTGTCTTCGGAAGCAACAGGACATGTCCAGCCCGCCTCTGCGTCCAAATTTGTGGCCAGCCAGGTTCCCACCGATGGAAGCAGCTGCCACTTAGACTTTGGTGCCTTACGTTCCGCTATGGCAGCTAGTGTACAGACAACAGTTGACAACTGCACCACTGAACCATCCAATTGGTGCCTCTGCAGGCTGAAGCGCAGTGGCCTTCTCCACAAAATCCTTGAACTCCTGCAGGGGGTTGTATTGCATACTGCATGTGCAATGCCGCAATGCCTCAAGAGAGTCACAGCTCACATGACCTCCTTTGAGATGACGCCATCTTTGTTGGCATCGGCATCTGCAAAGGTTGAAGCAATGGCCGCTTGAACCTGGCGTCATGTGTCCCCGAAACCTGGGGGTCAAGTGGTCAGCGGTCAACTGATTCAGTCGCACATTCGCACTGCGCTGCAAAGCAAGGCCTCCGGTCGCAATGGCTTTGCCATGTACCTCAACACATGTCAACACATGTCAACACGGTAAAATTCTGCTTACGAGAACAAAACCTTCTCGTTGTCGTGCCAGGTTCCAATGCAATGATCAGAATCCACCAAGGCAACTCTCTCGAGACTGAGGAAGGCTTAGACAAATTGCAGACGTTTGGGTTTCATTTCTGGAACCATCCGTAAGTCCTTAATTGTCATTGTGGTTGTCCCAGTTGTGCTCATCACGTTTCCCATTTGGTTTTTGCATGTTTTTGCCCCTCACTACCCTCAAGAAACAGTACATGGAATCCTCTGGTGGTCACTTTGCTAGGGCCAACAATGTTCCAGTCAAACTTCAACAAATGTTCCGAACCCGAGTTGAATCAAGATTCATGCGCTAGACTCTAGACCATGAAATCGATGCATGACGTGCCCTTCGAATGACATTTCTCAAAGGCACCATGTTCCCACGGAAGGAAGCAAAGGAAACTCCGCAGGAGGAGCAGGTGGCGCTGGCGGAGAGGATTCCTGCTGACATCAAGCTTTTGAAAAAAGCGGAACTCCTGCTTGAACAACAAGGGAAACTGCCGCTACCACTTTCAGAAGGAAAAACCGGCAAAGGTTCGCATTCGTCACATTCACAGCTTGACTCAGCTTTTCAGTTTTTCCCGACCTGGGGAGGTGCTTCAACCTTGCAAGATACATCACAGCTGACATAGAAGCTTCTTGTAGAGGCACCGTGTTGAAGGTGTGCAAATGTTAAGCAGTCAATTCAAGGGTTCAAGAGAAATGGTTCAATTTTTTCATATAAGGCTTCAAGATTCCTTCAGTCCGTGGTCTTTGACCACCCGACCACCCACCGGAGCTGTGCTCAAGGTTTGGCCCCTTTGCCGAGACGAGTCACACCAAGACTTGCTCGAACTTTCGCAACAAATGCGGCAAACTCCTGGAGCAGAGTCTTAAAGAAGAAAATAAATGCAACACATAATGCAACGCTATGTACATCTATTTACACCATGTCACAGGATTTGTTTCTAAACTCGGAAGATTCATCACCAAAAATGTCATGTGAGATGGAACAACTCATGCGCTTACTAAAGAGAGCCTGATCTGACACCGCTACAAGTTGAACCTTCGGCCCCTTGATTCAATTTGTAGACCCTGGTCCCAATGATCCCAAGTGATATGTCAATTTGATTCAATTTGCCCAATCAATCCCGATAAACTATGATAAACTGATACTTTCGGGGTGTAAATTCTCGGTCTTCTCGTCTTCTCGGTCCCCTTGTTGTGGAAAACCCCTTAAACCATTCCTCCGGCGTGATAACACCATCTTTGTTCAGGTCGATGTCGTCGAAGGATACTTCTGCAATCGCAGCAAGCACCTGACTTTCATGGCGCCAAGTGCTACGTCTACGACATTCTACGAGTTCCTAAACCTGTGACCTACCAGTGCCACAAAAGAGAGCATGACCTGCTGGTTGGAAAAGGACGGGGACATCGCCTGCAGCAGACAATTCATCGCAGAACTAAACAAATGTTTCACATTTGACCCAAAAACTCCGGTTGTTGGGGTAGATCTAGGAAAAATCTGGACAAATTGTTTGCTGCAGGCGAATGTCATGGCTAGCCAACCAAATCGTTGTTGTTTTTATTCTGGCCTGCTGCATTCGCTCATCTTCAGCTGATTCCTGCGGTCTCATGGTTGAAAAAACAAGGACTACAAGCAGGGGGGTCTTATTATGACAAACACTTCAGAGCCCTCTCCATAGCACAATGATGAAGAGCCAGAATGGATGTGTTCTTGCACTTTTGCACTTTGCAGTCTAACAAAACCTTGGAATCTATTCTGCTAATTGCAGCAGCTGTAACATAATTTTTCAAGTATCCAGGTCTCAGACCCAGACTGGATCAGTTTAGATCAAGTAGGTGTTCTTGTTAAACAGCCTATTGTGTGTCCTTCCACTATACAATAATCGGTCATTGTCACTATGAGATTTCAGATTGCTCAACCCCTTGGTTAACCCACCAACAGCCCAGCTCCTTGGCCTTGACCTCCTCTCGGCCCTGGGTGAGGAACAAAGGTGATGGGACAGGGAAACAAAAAAAAACGAACATCACAGAAGATCACAGATGTTTCCATGGAACGTCATGTGACACTTCAATCAACTTCAATCTGTCAGATCTGTCAGATCTGTCAGATCTTTCAATGCAAGTACTTCAGCATGGCGTGACCGGTTTCATTATCCCATGTAGGCTAGAAGTTGCGCTTTTAGATGGCAAACAAATGCATCACGCTTGGCATGACGAGCAACGGGTGAGTGAGTTGACATAGGCGATGTTCCTGGCCAGTTCAACACTCTAGGTAGCGATCCACGAACACAAAAAAGGGGTGAAGTACTGCATCCAGCAGGTCCAAATCTTTGCCCAGAGGACCCAACAGAGATTTCACAAGATGTCTGAAACTGTTCAGAGAGGGGAAACAACGGGTGTGGCATCCCAAGACACGAACTGCCTCCAGATTGAGTCGCTCGCGGCATCATGCCAGCCTCAAAGGGTGAAATCCAATTGTCATTGTGGTTTGCCTCCACTGGCCATTGAGCTGCAACCAAACATGTGACTTTGTGTCACCAACATGGCTTCACTGCGGACTACTTCTCAAGGTTCGAAGATGGGCTGTGACTGCTACATTTGCAAGACAGAATCTTCCACTTCAAAAGTTTGCACGAACTAATATCTTATCAGGGGGCCTGTACCTTGGGCTGTAATCCAATGATGGACAAAGCGGCATTCTCTGGGATAATTACTGAGCCAAGTGCCGTAACCAGGCCGCTCACAATGTGATCTGCCACGGATTTCTCTAGTTCTGCCTCTCAGGGATGGATAGGAATGGGTTATTCCCAAAAAACTTACCTCTCCAAGACTCTACTCTTCATAAATTCGTACCATTCGGAACACTCAGAAGTCAATCGCTGCCCTTGGTGCGTTCTGATTTTTTGACAAAATGCACGCACGTTTTTTATCTTTTTTTCAGACGTATTTTTGTCTGGTCCTTCAAGTGTCAGCTGCTGTGTCCAATGCTCCCATCGAGGCCTGCTTGGCCTTTTTCGCCAGCTCAGCCTGCTTCGCCACTTCGGCCTCCTTAGCCAACTCAGCCTCCCTGGCCAGCTCAGCCTGCACCAAAAACTCTGTGGTGAGTTTCCGTGAAAGAATGGTCCCAATGTCCCAATCCAACTGCAGAAATGCTGCAGCGCCTCTGTTGGAGGAGCCTGCGACGAAAAGATTCTGAGGGGAACCAACACAATGTGTAAAGTTGTGCAACTGCAACTGCAAATTCTTGCTGCAAACCTCCAATTGAAACAGGACTCGTTCTGTTAGCTTGGTTCTTGTTTATATAATAGGTGTTCTACCTCCATAATCTCCATAGAAATGAAAGGCATGGCAAGGGCCTTCGGCGGTAGCACGAGAGGTTTTGGAATCATATACCTGGCAGGAAGGCAGATCTGATTGCTTCAGGCATAGATCGGACCTTGAGGAAGCAAGAAACATCACTCACCAGACTGCTCAAAAAATACCTTGAATCCTTCCATAGCCTTCCCTTCTGCAAAGCCAAGGGCACCATGTTCCCACCGATGGCATCATGTTCCAGTCTCTCTCTGGGACTTCGGGTTGTTCCTCCAAGGTGGAGTGCAATGCCAGTGCTGTGGGAACAAAACTTCACTGAGTTTGGCAGTTTCATGGCCAAAAGCCCCAAACGGCACTGCTCACTTTAGCTCATTTGGATGAAGGGAGGAAGGATGACATCAATTCATCATCAATTCATGAACGAGAATTCTGGATGCAAACTACATATCTCAAACTGACTGTCATGAGAAACACAGTGCAAGGGTTCGAATCGAAGGCTTTTGCAGATGGACGGGTCCTCGTCGACCTTATCCAGGGGACCACCTACAATGCAAAGAAGAAGTAAGTCGCAATGTCCACGAGAGGCGTCGTTCAAATTGGAAGAGAGCAAGGCGGTCCCAGAATTCTTGGATCTGATTGCACACCTACACACTCTCAACTCTTCGCACTCTTGACTCTTGACCGGGCCTTTTTTCAAAGTATCAAAGCTTGCTGCCTGTCAAAACTCTTCAATTTCTGATGAAGCTCGGCCAAACACAACAACATAAAGCTGCATGTGTTCGTGCCATGCGCACTGATCTTCATCCCTCGCCTCAGGCAGAAGAGCTGCAATGGCACCTGCAACTCATGTTCAGGTCATCGAGTTATCATCTGTGACGAGTTGATACGAGTTGTTTGTTCCTTATTCAACTATGGCAGTGTGCCAAAACCTTGTACCCCTGGTGAACATCAAAATAGCTGGTAAATGGATGTTCATTCCCCTAAAAATGGTATTAATAGGTATTGATCCATACCCCTATAGATATTGAATCTACCCAACTATCACAGTGATATCACGCGTCAATCATTCTGCTGGCTGCTGATCCAATTTTCTGGGACAAGCATTTCTTCAGGCCCGGCCCAGCCAACTGAGTCTCCCTGCCCCATGGATCTGCTGGCCGCTCCTATGCGAAATCCAACAAATTTTGAATCACAAAAACGTACAGATTCAAACTCCACACCAAAATGGACCAACTCAGCTCTCCTGCACCAATGTCTTGAGAAGTTTCTCCACAAAAGGCAGGATGTTGTGTTCCTCTAGGTAGGATCGCGCCTGCCAGATTCCGTGCAATTGATGCAAAAGTCGGGGTTTGAGACAATTTTAAACCCTCAAGCCAAATAGCCTCTGGTCACGGAGTGTCTGGAGCCAATCATACAGTGTACCCGGTTTCAAACGCTCGCTCGTAGGGTCGGAGTGCACCTTAAAAGCTAGTGAAACGCCTGGCTACAGCGACGGTCACGAGCGGAAAACCCGTCGAAAGTTCTTGACTTGTTTAGCACCACTCAGAGGTTGCTAGGAGAAACCAGCAATCAAGTGGTGTGCTGAGGTCCACGACATCCTTCAGTCTTGACAACTTGCTCGGAGTACATTTCAAATCTATGTAAAGGATTTGGATGGGTCAAATTCAAAGAGGTCCTACAAATTCCTTGTGCTGGTGCAAATCTTGATGAAGATTTGGATTTGGCCCACACCAACAAGTGCTCAGAGATCCCAACGACCAAAAGGTTGTAGGAAAGAACAGCAAATCACTCGTTTGTACCATCAGTTTGATTCGACAAATCTCTGGTTCTTCCCTGCTGGTCGTTCTTCAAGGGCTCTCCAAGCAGATTTCATAAGATTTCTCAGTGTCACTTCACTTTCTTGAGGTGAGGTCAGACCTGCAGTCGAGGCAAAGTAGGGGCTGTAAAGAAAGGACTCTTGCACTGTATATATATATATATGCATATATAGTATGCATATGTATCTATATATATATACATATTATAGTATATATTAATGATTTATTAATGACTGTTGTCCTTCCCATTGCTGTTGAATGATGAAGTGCATATCAGTTTCAGCTGAGAACCCAAGCCAACTGTGCTGAGTACTGGACAACCAAGGCCACCAGCTTCCAGGCCCTGTCCTGTGTCTTGCTTTGCACCTTCACAGGAAACCTATAGGACTTATAGGGCCTATGGGGCCAATAAGATCCTGTAAGGATTCTATAAGTTATGCCATGTTATGCCCATGGCCTATAAGTATCTACAAGTCACCAAGTCAAAACGCTTCAGCACCGATGGCTGGGAAACGCCGAACTCTCCTCGACATTGCGGCGGCAGCTTGTACCCCACCAGAAGCAGCCTGCACGCCAGAAACCAGTCACAACAAGTCGAGTGCCCACCGGATCCCACCGGATCCCACCGGATCCCACCGGATCCCACCGGATCCCACCGGATCCCACCGGATCCCACCGGATCCCACCGGATCCCACCTTCAGGTCATTGGATGAAAAGCCAACGCCCCTGAGTTGGGTTCGTGACGGTTAGTGGAAGACGATGGAAGACGTATGCAGTCATTGACAGTCACTGGAACTCGCTACTGTGGTTACTCATTACTGGGCTGGCCACGTAAGATCAGCTGCGCGAAGCCTGCCAACTTCTTGGTTTCAACTTGAGACTCCACATCTCCTTCATTGATTCATGATGCCTTGGCGATGTTGAATCTACTGTAATAGAGATAGAGAGAGAGAGAGGAAGACATATTGATGTAGGTGCCTGTCTGTCTGTCTATCAATCTATCTATTGATCTGTTAATCTAACCATTCTAACCTATCTGATCTCATCATCATAAGCTGACCCAATCCAATCTCATCTCATCTCAACTTTCTATGTAGTGAGTCTAGTCCATGACTTAATCTATAAAATATGTACAGTAGTCCCTCTTACGATTTGAAATATTATTGATGATCGAATCTAACCCATAATCTCATAAGATTAGCGGACACCCCTTGTGAGCATACAATGCCATGTATGGTGCCATGTCAGGTGTTCTCCACTTACACAATGTCAAATATGATCTACTATCTCATCCAAACTAAGTTAAGCATAGTTGAGCTATCAAATCTATCAATGCTGAACTCTTATCCAGTGGATCAACCGTGAACGGTGCCACGCCTAAGTGCACTTTGCAGGAGATCGTCCACCGGCACAGGAGGATAATGCTGCAACATGCGCATGCAGTCGGTGAAGTCACCAGCCAAAAGTACCTCCCAAGCTCGAGAGCATTTCAAGTCGAAGCAGAATAAGAAGCAGGGTTCCAAAATATTTGAAATGCAGTCCAATGCCAACTATAGTCAATTATTACATATATATATATACATATACATATATAAACATATACATATATACATATACATATATATACATATATATATATATACATATATACATATACATATTATATATATATATATGTCCTCATGATCTGTCAATCGTAACATGCAACTTTTTGAAGCAGAGCAGATTGTCTGATCTCAGTGAAGGCCTCTCTGATGCCCATCACCATGGCCACGCACAAGTAACCTAGACATTCTTCAAAGTGACGGCCCATCTGATAGTCATCTGATAGTCATCTGATAGTCATCTGATAGCATCTTTGAAGCATCTTGGAGCAGAGAAGTAGATCTAAAGGTTCGATTTTTTTCATCTTCTAGGCACAATGCAAGAGGGATCTTGTTTTTGGATGTTTTTGGAATTCAACCTGAGGCCTCTGCAGAGAAGAGGATGAGGTCGGGCCAGGTCACCTCCGTCTCTCGCTTGCAAGTCAACTTCCAGTGTCCAAACAGCTTGTGTGGCATGTGTCTGTCCTGATTCCAAAACGTGTTCACAAACTCGTGGTTCATGCACCATCAGGCACCCATGTGTGAACAAACACTTCATTCAGGATCAGCTCTGCATAGTTCGGATGGGTACTGGAAGTTGATATTCAAAGCCCGAGACATGGGGCCTTGGATAGCCTTGGATGGCCTTGGATGGCCTTGGATGGCCTTGGTGCTGAGGCTCTCACTCAGCAAAGAGTCCCACAAGCGAAGCACGTCTGCCATGTCTAGCTCCTGCAATGCCAGGCCGCGGAAGAACGTCGTCCCTGGGGATCCAAAGTTCACATTACAATGACTACAATGCAACGTTGGGAAGCTGCGTCCTGGGTCAGCATCAGGGTGAGCCACCTGAGTACACTCAAAGTGCCATCTGGATGTCATCAGTTGCAGAGGACACATAATGTGAGTCATGTTGTGAGTCATGTTGTGAGTCATGTTGAGACACCCACGGCACTGTGTAGTAAACTGGTGCCACATTCAGTTCTTCCAAATGCTTCCAGACCTGGACTCAATGTGTCCACTTGACTGCCGCATGGTGCCCAGAGGCACACATGGTTTGCCAAGATTGCCAAGGTACACACAAACAGAAAGATCAGAAAGTCAGTTTTGACATGTTTTAACATGCTTCAACCCACCTCTTCGTCCTTTTCCTTCAGCAGCGCGCTGAACTTATCGATTCTGCCCATCATGCCACCCTCCTCGTTGTCCATGGTCTTCACAAAAGCATCTCGCATATCAGACATCAAGAGGCTGAAACAGAAGAACGTGTCAGCCTTGGATTGTGCGACACGGCTAAATATGCCCGCATATATATAGTTGGTTGCTAAGACAAATTATGTGCAAGGACTGTCAAGATGACGGACCACGGATCTTAGTTCGGGAAATCAAAATACTTGCTTAGTTGTGCTAAACAAAGCCTTACAAGTTTTACAAGGATCAATTCAAGTGTCGTTGAGAAAGCCACTAAAAAGGATGGCTCAGTCGAGCATCCTCTGCATGATGACTGTTCAATGGATCCTGTGCAAACAAGTAGTATAGAGGCGCAGAAAGCTCATTCATGCCCTGCACATATCGGACACCACGGTTCAGCTTGGCGTACAGCAGAAGAATCCGCGCCAGCACATCGTAGTGACTCTTGGGATTCACCACATCAATGCACTCTGGATCTCTGCTGGTCACAGCCTGTGTGACTTCCGAGGGATTGAAACCGCTCCTCTGCTCCTACGAACACGGCACAAGAAAGCACACACACTTTGTGCATCTTTGAGCACTATCCTTTCTCGATTTTCGCGGCTGTCCAATACTGACCTTTAGCCTCCCATCAATCTCAAGTTTTGGACTTCAGTCTTCACTACTCTTCACTAGCCTTTGTATTGTGTTGTGCTATGGAACAGGCGCGAACAAGTCCTCCAAACCCAGAGACTCTGAAGACGGAGCTAGGGTTCTGCAGAAAAAGTCCATCTCAGGCCTTTCGAAAGTGAATCTCGGATCCGGTTGCATGGATTCCAGAATCAAACCAAGCATGCAAAACCTGCAGTACAATGCTGACTTGAGATTGTCTGCCTGGTGCGGAGAACATCTTTCCTGATTTGCTCCAGCACCTGCAAGACCGATCTAAACTGATTTTTTCGGCCCCCTACAAGCGGAGTAGCAGATTAGCACTTGCCAATTTGCATGGCGCCACCGCTTCCACATCTGCCCAGTCCTCCGAGAGAGGTACGACATGATCTTCCACAATGTCCGAGGGCCATGTTCCAGGTCGCTCCTAGAAATGGCACATCTCTTGGTACTTGGGTCCATTGCTTAAGATGCGAGGCCGCGTTTCGCAACACGTGGGTTTGTCTTTAAAATATCAAACACCATCAAACACCTCCAAATTTCATCACATTTATCCTCTGGTTATTTAACATAGCCATGGAAAATGACCCATTTATAGATGGTTTTCCCATTAAAAATGGTGATTTTCCATGGCTATGTTAAATAAGCAGAGGGTATCACATTTATCACATTTATCACATTTGTCACTGTGTGTAGCCCCGTGGAGCCCAGTGAACCGCCCATAAAAACGGACACAGAAAAAGACTTCCCTGGCCTGATTGGCTCCCTGAGCCAGGTCGGCGGGGAGCTCGGACAGCAGCTCCTGAAAAACGTTACCCAACAAGCCCCACGGATCTACCATGAAATCATAAGAAATGATAGGAAATCATAGGGAATCATGAAATGATAGCAGGATATCTGAATATTAATAATATGATATACGTATAATATATATATATATGCCTATATGTAAATATATTAAATATATTAATATATATATATATGTAAATATATACCTACATGTGATGAAAGCATATGATTTGCTGATTCCCTCGGCACAAGCTACACCTATCTGTTCCAACGCAAATTCTGCTGAAATGCTGAAAGTGGAGCCGGGGCTTGCGCACGTGTCCGCCCATGCATTCACGTATCTACAAAACATGTCTCAAAAACATGTGTCAAGTGATGACTCAAATTAAATTCAAATTATATATCTCAATGAAGCATTCCGTGTCTCCGTGTCTCCTTCAAAAAGGTCTGGTAGTCTGCCCTTGAACTCGCCAGTGTTGCATCCCAGCGAAAGGCATCGCATGGCCTCAAGGGGATTGCGAGCATTGGGTTGCTGATCATGCATTGTTCACCTGTTGCATTGGATAACCATTGATGATCATTGATGATCATCAATCAAAAAACAACTTGAAACAACAGCACTGTTTAGGTCAACTGCTCATTTCGGGAACTTTGCTAAAGGGTCTATGAATTTCGCGGTCGAGCCACAGGAAACCCAGCAGCAGTTTCCACAGCGCAGCACGCAAGGCAGGTGCCTGACAACGCTCCAGGTTGCAGCGACACGAGCCGAAGTGGAGGCCAGTGGAACACAAAAAATGACACGGTAGTTACTTTAAAATCTTTAAAACATCCTTTAAAATATTTTAAACATCTTTCAAAGATGGCCGGAAGCCAAGAACGCTTTCCAAACAGTGCACCCACTGGCCTCATCTGGGATCCCATCTGCGCAGAGAGATCTTACGACATTGAGGTCAATCTCCAAGACTTTGGGTGAGTCTCCGTCTGTGATGCGTGGGGAAACGCAGTGCCTCAATGGTGCCAACGTCACTGAGAAACCAAAGCAGGAGTGAACGGAGCAAGCTCAGGCTGAGCTGTGGTTCCGACCATTGAAGTCATAGCACAAGGATGCACAAAGCACGTGAACGTTCTGACATGGTTTTGAGATGTTCTGACAATCAGACATGAAGCAGAACTGATGAAGTGGTAGAGATTTGATGCAGTCAGAGAACAGCAGCCGGATCAGACGCGATGCTAACTTCTCGCTCTCAGTTTGCAAAGCCTGACATAGGCCACCCAATCTGTTGGAATTCAACGAACGTGTCAACGCGAAGATGCAAGAGATTAATGTTTCACAAAAAAAAAACTCATGTGCAGCGCATCGACTAGAGTCATGGCTCATGACTCTTCCAATTATATCTTTTCAGAGCACAAGAAGTGATAGTTTGATATAGTCTGATATAGTTTGAACATGTTTCAAGTTTCAACTGAATTTGCGGCCTGCTCCTGTACATGCTGCAACAAGTTCGTCACAGACGCAGGCAGTGATTGCTCACCAGCCCGCCTTGGGCCCATGGCGGCCGATGCACATCAGGTGCCATTCAGCGAGATTTTCAATCATGAAATTCTGGGGCTGGACTTCTATCGTGTCTAAACAAGAATTTGGTAGATGATAGTAGAAGTTTAGAAAGAGAACAAATATAAACAAACAAGATGGCAATGGCGATATCATGCTTTGCCGCTGGTCGTGTTGCCTCTGTACTGTCTGCCAGTTGACCAGATTGATGTCGACATAGGTGTCCAAATGCTGAATGTGTTCGATGCAGGACTGGTTCATATGCTGCATATTCATGCATATTCTGTTGTCAAAGCTACCTCTGCTTGAAGAGAGGCTGTTCACTGTCGGCATCGACAGGTGTCTCATCGTGTATAGTGTTTCCACTCTAGCAAAAAGCCCACTCAGTGTCTCAAGGGAAACCCCCTTCATTCATTCTTTCACTGCGCAAAAGGTAGATCCTTGCTGCCATGCAATCATTCTCAAATTCGGATACAAAATCCTTAGCCTTAAAACCTTAAAAGTAACGAAACCATGGTGACCATGGTGCATCTGTACAGACTTCGGCAGGTGCGGTGCCACTCAAAGGAACAGCCGCAGAATGTACCATTGAAGAGCTCCTCCGTATCCATGGTCACAGGACACCGAATTGACACTTTCCGTCTCGTTGGTCGAGGACAGAAACTGTTCCAAGCCTCCATCAAAGGTGGCAGGCGGTCAAAGGCAGCCACACAGATTTCAAAGCTTTGAAGCATTTTGACCGATAGTCTCACGTGTGTAGTCACCAATAGTCTCCTGGACCCACTGATTGCAGAATTTTCCAGCAGGATCCATTTGATTGGCCAGTCGTCGGAAATCGACCAGAGCTGTGCCATACAATTGTTCCAAACGGGTTCGTCGCATTGCGAAGAGCTTGCCCCAATGGGGTCGTGCATCAAAGGGCTCGAGGACTTTTTCAATCTGCGGGAGCGCCATCGACTTCACCTCTACTTCAGCTAGCTGCCAGGTGAAATGAAATCCGACACTGCCGTCATCTCCCACATAGTCCCTGTTGTGTGGGCTCAACAACAAGTCATCTGCCGCAATGGCTCGAATCTCTGAGGCCATCAACCATTGTCGAAAACTGCCAGAGATCCCTGCAAGTGCGCAGAGAGCTTTGGCCGCACAGCGTCGAGGCACAAAGTATTCAGATTGCAGTTCCTCGCCTCCAGAATTTGGAACGTGTTCCATTCTGAAATGTGGAAGTCGTAGGTGCCAAGGTCCAGGGGTGCCCTGTTCAGTGCAGGCACTGGGATCATGTCCTTTCAATACGTGCCGTTGCTCCTTGCACTCCTGACACCGCTCCAGGACTGTCGACAAAGAGGTTGACTCCGTTGAGGTTTCAACGCGATCCTTCAGCCACACGGAGAACTCCATGTCGTCTCCCTTCCCTGCCCACGTGGTCCAAAGGCTGACTGAATAAGCAGCTCCCAAGACAGAGTCCAGCTCCTCCTGGGAGGATAGGTCACTGAGTCGGAGGCCATCAAAGCAGCGCTGGCACACCAAGAAGCTGGGCTCAAGTCGCAGGACGGTTTTTATCACAACTCCCAAGCAGCCTAGCCCGACAACGGCCTGTCGCAGCCTCTCCGGCTGAGCCTCATTGAACTCCACCAGCTCGCCAGAGCCGTTCACCAGCTGCAACGCCACCACCACCGTTGCCAGATTCCCGTTGCGTTGCCCTGCTCCATGTGTAGCAGAAGCTATTGCCCCAGTCACTGAAATGTGCGGCAACGAAGCCAAATTGGGAAGTGCCAGGCCATGCTGGTGCAAAATGGGGCACAACTCTCCATACGTGATGCTGCCATAGACAGAAACACTGGGCTCGTCTCCGTGGTGCACTTCCACTTTCGACATGCGATGCAAAGAGATCAGCTCCTCCGCATCAGCAATGTCATTGAAGCAGTACCGCGAACCCAATACACGTAAATGCGATGATTCTCGAACCACATCTTGGACCTCACTGATGCTGGTAGTCTCATGCAGCTTTTTTGCTTGGTACTCAAAGTTTCCACACCAGTTCTTCAATCCAAGGCTCATCCCAAGCGATGGCGCGGAATCGGAAAGCTCAAGCTGTCAAGCACGGTCAAGCTGTCAAGCTCAAGCCAAAACGATTGAGCCAAAATTGCTACGTGGAGACGACCCTGGCCTCACATCTCCAAGTGTGTGCAATTTAGCCTCAAAGACCACCAGGTGTACCAATCAGTTACCCCGTGCCGTAGCTTCAAAGTGCCCTCAGGTTGGCCGTTAGTTCAAGAGCTTCCAAGGCCTGCAGCGCGGCGTGGTGTCGCCGCGAGGAGCGTTGACCTCAGGTGCTGCAGTGACCTCTTCCACCACCAGCCTGGTTTCGATGCCCTTTTTTGCCCTTTTTTTTATCTCTGTTTGTGGGTGAAGTGGCTGGGTAAGGCTTGGTATCTGTGTGATGCCTGCGGGGATAGGCTGGCTACAGCCTACACTCCTGGATTTTGGCGCCAAAACAAGAAGGAGAATGGGTTTTTAAATGAACAAAAGGGGAACACAGTATCTGTGAATGGAAGGAATGGGAGGTAGAAACTTGTTGCAGCTCTGCTACCGCTCTGTGCCTTTGGCGCCGCAGGGAGTGCTGTACGGTCCTTCGTCGCCAGATGCGTTTTCTATAAGACCATGCGTTGTTGGATTGTTTGTTCCTTTCAAAAACTCAAAATGTGCAAAGGTTCGTTTTCTAAAACAGTTGCTTGCACTAAACCTTCCAGTGCAGTATGAGCAATACCCTGAATAGCAAAATATAGTTTGACAAATTTGCAGTGTTGCATGTGGTCAGTCCAGCAAGGCAGATTGCTTCAGCAAATCTGTGGTCTGGAGCATGGCGCTGGGAACCTGCAGTTTCCACAGGTTCCATGGGCACTGCAGCAGCTGCACAGCTGCACCAACCCGCCTCTGGTTCGTTGCTGCTGCGCACCGTCGTCATGCCTGAAGTTTGACAACATCGCGTGCTGCAAAGTGTAGTGCTACAACAATTATTTTAGAATGCCTTTTTGGTTCGCATATGCAAATTAAACAACTATGAAAAACTTCACGTGGCTAAAATGATTTCCAAATTTCAAATATGCTATATTATGTATGTATACATAGACAATATAATATCAGTATTATATATATATTACATATATTACATATATTACATATATCACATATAGCGTATATAGCGAGGCCACAAACTAATTCGCTGGGGCTGTCCTGATGGCAGACGCGACGTGTCCAGCGAGTCTTTGTCATCCTTCTTTGCGGGCCTCAACACTTCACTGACTGCATGTTTCATTTGGTGTTAGTCCGTCTCAAACCAAGCAATACATTTATGCAAAATTATGCAAATACAACAAGTACATTCAGAGGGTGGGCTCTACACCAAAAGTTACAGTGTGAAATAATTGAGCCAGTACCAAAGTTGGAATCGCAAGCCATCTACAATCAGCCACGCTCAGCTCCCAAACTTAATGTTAAAATTCAACTTCATGTTCAATTCCTGGCCGTCACACTCGCAGATATCTGGGCGGCATTGTTCCAACCCGAACCAAGACATTGATAAAATGCGGAGTTTAGATGCGTACAAGCTGTCACCCTGCTCTGTCGCAACACAGTCATGAGTCGGGGAGTCAGTATGGCTACATGGCAAAGCTTCTACCAGGCTAGATTGAGTGTCCAGGTTGCCTATCAAGAAAGAAAAGTCAAAGGAGATAAGAATGCCCAGATCCTGCTTGTATTCGACCATGGAAACAAAATGAAACAAACACACACAGAGACACACGCAGAGGTGTGTCTGCTTCTGTATATGCAACAGTCCAAAGAGTCCAAAGTGCTTCAGGGCCTCGTCTCCTGGTGGAAGCACGACCTGTGCCAATGCTCTGAATTTGGGTCTTACAGCGAAGACAATGATTTTTTTGATCTAATCCATGACGTTATCTGGCAACTGCCCGATCTATACAGCCATGAATCATTTCCACACAGTCTTTAGACATTCGCAGACTGATCCTTCCCAGACTCAAGCTGACTCAGGCTCAAGTAAAGCATAGCCATGGCAGCTGGCCTCGATCTCATGCCCAATGCCTGGGACTGCTCTGCCAGTCGTGTCTCAGCCCAGAACCCTGGCATTGGTGCTAGGCCTATCTAAATCATTCCGAGCGTGCCTTCTGCATTGGTGCCTGCACCAAAGGCCTGGAAATTAGAGGTTCCAACAATTGGATCACAGAAAGAAAGACACGTGGCAACCTCGAATCACCATGCCACTACTTCAGTGTAGATACCTCCAGCCGCTAGGTAAATTTGATCCACTTTTTTCCAAGCTAAATCCGCTGGCCTTTTGCATGGCAGGCAGCAGCTCTGAACTGCCAACACCTCGACAACTTTGTCCACCAGCAGGTGGACATCTTTTTCCCGACAACTGTTTTTAAGATCAAGATCCGCAACTTTTCAAAAAGAGAAACCCACAAATCCATACAAATCCATACAAATCTTGCCATTCAAAGAATTGCCGGTGTCCTTCGACTCTTGGACCTAATCCACAGTGTGGCATCCTTTTCAGCAAAATGTTGAGCATGCTCAGCAACCACCGCTGGGAGCAAAGCATGCACTGCCCTTCAATGCCAGCAGGTCCACCTGTTACCCAATCATACTTAGACATGTGTTGCAGGCGGTGTCAGCAATCCTTGTGGAACAACACATGCTCACAAACAAACAAAAAACACCATGGCATACAACTCAGAATGAGAAGCCTCTCCAAATTAACTCTCAGGCCCAATCTGCTAGGTCCAGTGGCTTTCAAACATCAGTGACTGTCCGTGTCAACACTGGCCTTCAAGCCACTACCACCTGCTGCCACAGCAGCTGCTGTAGAAGAATTGCTGAAGGCAAACTTCTGCTTAATGGAGAGCGGCGCCTGTTTCCAAGGGCGGCGGAGTCGGCTGAGTTTCTGTTCGCTTGGGCGGTTTCCAAACCTGGCGCCGCGACCCACCAGCGCTAATCGATAGGAGGCACCTGGGTCAGCAGAATGAGTCGAATGAGTCGAATGAGTCGAATGAGTCACTCTTTGTTTCCTGCCAGGAAGTAAGAGTCTTTGTATATCTTTTGCTGTCTTACATTGTCTTCCTGGATCTGCATGTCTCAGATCAAAGTGATATTACGAGATTACCATAGATTACCTCTCAGTCCGTCAGTGATGTTTGTTGATGGCACTGGCTTCCATTGGCTTCCGAGGTGAGCACCCATCTGGAACATTCTCAGCGTTCAGAAGACATACCTCCATCTTCCTGCACACGTAAAACCCAGTGAGCCCACCAAGTGTCTCAGCAAGTCTGGTAACACGACTCCAACTGTTCCACTTATCCACGATTCCGCTGCTTATGCTGCTTTACTGGATTTTAAACATGTTTCCTCTTTGTTTTCTTACATGAAAGAGAAAATCCTTGCCTGTGGCCAAAGCCCGCTTCCCCGAAAACGTCAGGGTCGGCGAGCTACCCTGCCCAACACTGCCCAAAGACATGCATGCGACAAGGTCGGGAAGGCAAAATGTCGCAGAACTTGCCAAGTTGGAGACTCTGGTATATCACTAGTCCATATCACTCCTGTGATGGCAATGATTCTGTGGTGAGAACATGTGAGAACAGTTCAAAAATGTTCAAAAAAACTCCTTTCTTTTGCCGAGGTCCCAATAGCTGCATTGTCCAGAGGGATCTGGGCAGGCGCTTGCAATCAAGCACCAGAGGGCCTCATCTTTGCAGCGAGGCCCTCCAGGCTACGCGCAGCTCGTGTTAAAATCTGCAAACGCAGATGATTTCGGCACCGCAGCCACTCCAGAGTCGAGATGTAGAGACGGTGGAGTGGCTTGCATGAAGCTGATGAAACTCTGAGGTGACGCTGAAAACTGCAAGGTTTCACCATGTCTCACAAAACATACAGAAGGTGCTTGGATGTCACGACTTCAACTGTGATGGTACCAACCACATAAAGCAAATGACAACTTTGTTCAGCGTCACATCAGCCTGCAATCAACTGCACGTACAAAATTCAAGCTCAGGATTCCAGATGGCATGGGCTTAGGCTGCACAGGCATTGACAGATCATGATGTCATCAAATGTAATCATTATATGATTTACAATATATATATATATATATAACTTTGGTGTCCAACTGATCCACGGCCTCTGACATCCCTTCCATCTTTTAGATATCAAATCAATCACCGCTCACGACATGAAAGCAGTGCAAATCCAACCGGGCACTTCCTGGGTCTTCCTAGGCGCAAATGCTTACAGGAACAGGCAGCACAGAGAGTTCTCGCAGCTGCACATCGTCTGACGGCAGTTTTTCTGTCTGGCCCATCCCAAAGCTTTGCAAGAAGCAATTGCCCTCTACTTGAGATCTTAATATAAAACACAAAAACACACGAACACGCGTAAGCTTGGCTTTGTTTGCATTAAACTCAAATCCCTGTTTCAGTTTTGCTTGCTTCGTTCAAGGCCCCGGACAATGTGCAGCAAAAGATGTCAGGGCTGTATCATCTTTGATCTGCCCTCAGCCTTTCCAGTGGTCGAACATCCAGAATGTCTTCAACTGCCGCAGATTCCAGAGTCACGGACGACGGACACCTTAAAATTCAGCAAATCTTTGGCAAAGAGGTGGAAGAACATACATGAACATACCACATCACGGCAGTGGAAAGACATTCCATTTGTGTTACAGGAAAGCCGCGAGCCACGGAGTGTTTGGCTTTCCTTTGTGCGGTTTCTTCATCTAGATATCACCAGCACACCTTGCACAATTCCATGGACCCTCCCGCAGGCCCTGTAGATTATTGTTCAGCGCAACAGGGCAGCTTAAACAACTTTTCCCTGGTATTTTCTACTTCTAGGCGCGTATTCAGTGTCAAATATGAACTTGTTGAAATGTCATGTTCCTCTCAGTGTGGCAACAATATCTAGTTGCAAACTGATTCTGCTTGAATCAAGCTGCCCTGCACCTTTGAACGGAAGATTGGGTTTGTACATTGACGTTAGTTTCCTCGGACAGTGAAGTTGTGGCTTTGAGCCCCGATCAACTCCTCAATCATGAGTTGTCCAGTAGTTTTCATGTTTGTTCTTCCTGCGTGCGAACGGAGCCCGCACGCATGTTTCGAGAAGAGTATACTGAGTATACTTGAACAAATGCCCATGAGCACAATATGTGAACGATATGACGGTCCCAGGTCTCAACTTCCAGATCTGCTGGACGTAGAAATACACATGTTACCATAGGATATAAAATTATATAAAACGTTTATAAAACTACGTATGTAAATCTACGTAACGTATTTTTTTTCTCTAGCGCCAATGAAGGTGCGCGGCTTAACCAAAAGATTAAAATCAAATTTGGAACACGGGAGGGTGTCAATTTTCTTAGTGTTTACTCGGTAAGCCCGGAGGCTGTTGGCCGATGGCCAGGTGGATATAAGGCGACCGTATGAAAAAGAGTGGCAACATCCACGTAACGTATATGTGTATACATTTGTATAGAAATGACTTGGTGCTGCTGTGTCCAGAGCGTATTGTGGAAGTTGAGCCCAGATGTCCTTTCTTGCCAGACCATGAGCCCCATGAGCCGATGCTGGATAGATCCGATATCTTGAGTTCAGATGTAGTTGCCACAAAGATCGGATATCTTGTATTCACATGTTGCCACTACAATTATCGTCCTCTTGTGTTGTACAATGCTGTACATCTTCAGGCGCTTGGCTCATGGTGCTGGCAAAGGCAACGCCCCCACAGGACCGGCTGATGAGATGGGAATGGGATCACCTCCAACATGCTCCTGGAAGCCAATAAAATTTCAATAAAAAGAGAAGCAAACATCACTAAACTAAAAGAGTGTTGACACATGTTGACGCTGGTGCTTGCGATGCATTCATTGCCTCTGGGATCTTGTTGGTTTCAAGAAACAGCAAGAGCACTTCGAATCCCTCTTCACTGGCATAGCTTGAAGCAACACTGGGAAAGCTCACAGGCAGACATGTTCCTTAGATCCCTCACATCCCTCATGCCGAGTCGTCATCCACGGCAGGATCACAGATATCCCCCCAACTCCTCTTGCATCCATTGCGGCAGCACCCCATCAACAGCCGCTTCTTGGGCAGCTTGATGTGCCTCCGATTTGTGCCATGTGAGGATTCCATGGTGGGATTTTTCAGGGCTATCCACGCCCTCGCACCTCTGAGAGCACCCGGCGTGCCCAAGAAAGTTGAGCCTCAAAAAAATTGTGATTCTGACTATTCCTATGGAAATGGAATCATATGCCCCAACTGTGCAGTTTGCACTAAAGACCAGAGGAAATCAAATGAAATCAAGATGATTTCGAACATCAACTCGTTTTATGCTTCCATCTGCATCAACAGCACACAACTAAGAGCGAAACCAAGTCCCATCCAATGCGCCCGGCGCTGCCCTGCGAAGCGTCAAAGAATCTCAAAAACCCTGATGAAGTATGACCAAATTGATTTCAAACAAATAAAACATCTAGTCTATAGTCTAGACATATATAATTACATATATATATATATACATATATATATATATAGATATACACTGAGAAAATGGTAGTCTCATGTGTGACAATCCGATTTCCGAAGACAACCCTTCGCATCCAGGAATCCACTTGGCCTCAGAGCTGTTCCGTGGAAAGACCTCGAAAACAATTGCGGTTGCTTTGCACATGCGAATCTTCACTGGTGAGAAACATGAAGGATATAAAGATAAATTAAAGATAAATTAAAGATATATATATATAACTTTTGTGAAGGCAAAATGTCTCGTTTCCTTGTTGGACAGTCTGGGTCTCCAAACATCAACACTCGCCTGCCGCTGTGCTGTGGCAAAGGCATCCTCAATTTCCTGGTCGGGAGGTCTTCCCACACCCTGACCACCCCCTTTTCCTATTGACATCGATTGACCTTACACAAGCCATCTTCGTCATCTTCGTCTTGGTGTATCTCTAAGTTTGAGCCTGTCCATGACAAGACTGGTCCTGCTGCCATGTTCCTCCCTGGGACTCCAGGGGAGCGTTTCTTTGTCGCGACGTGACTGAATTTCGATGCAAAATTCTGAACTCGTTTCATCATGTTTCATCCCTTTTCAATACCAAGCGGAAAACTCTGCATTCCATGAAAGAGCCTGGGGAAGAGCAATGACTCTCCCTTTTGAAATCCGATTCCAGCCTGAATCGTTGGTAAGACAACCTTGCTGAGGCCCAAGAGCCTCCAAAAGAGAAGCGCCAAATTTGGTTATTGGATGTTATTGGCATCAACACTATGAGACCGCAAACAGTTGTGTCCCTGCACCTATCCATTCAGCATCCATTCAGCAACTTTCATTGCCTCTTCGCAGCCAGCACTCGGGCGCTGCTCATGCGTCTGGGACTTCGCTGACGTCCTGTTCAGAGCTTGGTCGATGCTCCTTGATGCTCGTTGATGCAGATGATGATCAGAATGATCATCGTTCAGGAATATGCTTGATTTTGAATCTATAGGAGCTATAGTGTCTGAGCTTGCACAAGCCAAATATACACACATATACCCCAGGGGCCCATGATTCATGAAGTGTTGAACAATGGCTTCAACAGACCGCCTTCTCGGCCTTTTCCCTCATCTTTCGCATCATCTTCATGAGATTCCTCCTCAAGCTGGAAGCTGGAAGCAGAACCAGAACGAGATAGAACGAGTTTTTGATGTTTTTGGTTGACATCGTTGCCGCAATGTCCAGCGATGTCCTGTGGGACGTGATTCCATGGTTCCGGCAGGCGAAAGCCAACTTTCAACATCCTAAGGGGCCAAGAAACTGCTTTGAATACAGCAGAAATCAAATTGGAACATGGCCAAGACAGTGGGGAGTTTCCTGTAAAAGTCTCTTAGCAACTATCTTGTTCAGCTGAGAGTCTGCCGATGTTGGCGCGCGTGTAAGCCACCTGTTTGGCCAAACAGTGGTATGCAAATCATGTAAATAGGCCATTCAACTCAAATGGGATTGCTCCTGTTTTTAGTGGGAGTGGTTGCTCCCAGATTCTGAATTTGGCTGAATTGCAGCCAAGACCACGGAGGAACTCTGGCGGTTCACATGTGGTTGTAATAACCTCAGCACTCCACTGTCATGACATCTGGACTGTGAGGAAGTGTTCTTCTACTGCAGCTTTGTATCATGTGATATCCCATGACAACAAACTTAATGTAAGATCCTATGTATACAGTATACATAAGGTTACACATCTATAGATGTGTCTCTGCAGCACTATTTTATTTTGTTCAATCTGTGTCAAGCTTCTGACATAATAATCGCCCTTTGTTGGCCAGTACCATCGCAGCCATGTGTCCTGTCACATCTTTTCGTGTTCGAAAGACGTGGCTTTCCACTGAAATCGACATGGACTGCAGCTTCCCTGGATTCTATGTGGGAGATCGTGGGAGCACTTCTGACACGCAAACGGTGCTCGGCAAACGGAAAAGGGAAAAAAAAAGGGAGCCAAAAACACCATTAACCGATCATTAACCGATCATTAACCGATCATCAACCGATCATTAACCGATCATTAACCGATTATTAACCGATCATTAACCCTCGCACATGACATTCACAGCAAACGAGCAAGTCGCAGTCCATGGGAAACTGCATCCACTGCGACGCACTTGGCCTCAGCGGGTGGACACAAGTGAGGCAAGCTAAGCAGCTAAGCAAACTTCATCTGTAAGGATCACAAAATTCACAAAGCACTTGGCACTTGATTGGAAATTTTGGAAAACATCCTTGAGCAGCAGCACCCAGCATGGGGGTTGACGAAGCTGTGCCACCTCCGCACCTGCGTAGTTGACATCAAACCAAGAAATCGACTTTGCACCCGCATGTCTCATCATGTCTCCAACTTATGGTGATCTGAAATTTATGACTCTCCAAAATAGGGGTCAACCAACTCAACCATGTTGCATCCTATCCTATCTCACTTCCATGTAGAGCAAAGCAAAACACAAAAGATAAAGAAAAGCATGGAGTTTGCGATTTCTGTATGT
This sequence comes from Cladocopium goreaui, assembly GCA_947184155.2. Classification (NCBI taxonomy): domain Eukaryota; class Dinophyceae; order Suessiales; family Symbiodiniaceae; genus Cladocopium; species Cladocopium goreaui. Next base: position 107,535 of record CAMXCT020001076.1, read on the forward strand.
ACCGATATACAAAATAATCAGCGCAATGACAAAGCAAGTTACTGCAATGCAGACTGCAAATACTCTTGAAGTGCGGCAAGCTCATTGTCACAGTGACATCCAGCCAGACTCTGCCAACCCGTACAATGGCTTCTACGGGTATCAAGAAGATTCATCAAGTATCTATATATCTGCATCAGTGGAAATCTGGCTCACAATGGCAAAGATCAAAGATGACCAAAAAAACAAACAAATGTCCGCTGGACGCTTCGCTCAGGCCTCACTGTTTTCCAAAAGCTCACCATGGCCGCCCTTGCATCCCTCAGTCAGGCCTGAGAGTTGCGAGATGCGCTGTGCGCTACACTGAGGTTGGTGGACTCTGTCTACGTCCATATTCTCGACATGATTTCGACATGGTTTCAATGACTTGACCGAAACAATTCAGCTGGCAGGACGATAAAGCAACTTGAGTCGAAAAATATCTAAAAAACGATTTTGTCAAATAGGTTACCAGAAGCTAAGCGTCAGACAAAGTGCAAAGGCCGGCACTCCTTCAAAGGGTTTTGGCTGATGCACCTGTCTCTATTAATGTGATCTAAATCAGCATTCAGGTTAGGCTTTGCAAATTCAGTGTATCTCCAAGTTTGCTTGGAAAACCAATTGCTTATACAAGATGTGTTTGCTTTTGGATTTATCCAACAGAAAAACTGCAATCTCCTTGTGTTGTGTTCATACTCAGGGGCCTGCTCAAACTCACACTTGGATTCTATGATTTTGCCACACCAAACGCTTTTCACATTATACCTATTGAACGGTGGAATGCGCGTGTCTCACCCTGACATGATGATACCCCAACCAACTGCTCCTCCGCTGTCACACTCCATCGGCTCTGGACTGGAAGAGCCATCCTGCAGAGAATCAGATGGGACCAGATAGCAACATTAAAATTCACAATGTTGGAACCGAGCGCCACGTATCCAAGATCTTCCAACTCTTGCGAATTACACTTTTCCCAATTAGAAACAGTAGGGAAAAAACATGAAAAAACCATCCATGTCACCATTGTGAAGAAATCCCTTCCTCGTCAGGAAAATAGGGAGTGTGCAAATTCACCGGGAGGGTCCGGTGAGCGCCACCAAAATTTGCCTCGTAGACCATACGGTCCATACGAAGCGACAACTTGGACAACTCGGAATCGGTTTTTTATCTTCTGCGTTTGCATGACAGGACTCCATCAGACGATCCTGTGCTGATGGACAAAACAGTAATTGTAGGCCAGGGCGCCGCAGAGGCGAACTTTTGCATGCGAATCGTAGTGAAGTCCTCGAAGCAAAGCAGGAAACGACGATTGGTGATGAAATGTGATAAATAAGAGCAAGCAGCAGGCAAAGTATTCGTATCTCCAAACTCCAAACTAGTTTCAGGTGATTTGTGTCAAAAAATCCTTCATGCGACGACCAACTACTGTGAAAAATGTTGTCTTCAAAAGCTTTGTCGCTATGAACAAAGACTGGCTACCCGACAGTGTCTGGAACCTCTAAACGGAAGAGGTCACAGAGAAGCCTGTTGAGACCCCACGAACATACGCTCAAACAATCAGCCGCTGTAAGAAAATTGTCAATCACTTGTCAAATCAGCCGATTTCATCCACAACTTCGAAAGCTTAAAGAGCTGTGAAACACAATCTGACAATCCCTGCACAGTACTACACAGCTCTCAAGAGGCCTCGGCAGCCGCACCGGAATGCCATAATGCCTCACTTCAGACTGCACAGGCCCTGCACAGAAAGCCCCTTCCGAGAACTCCTCGGTACATCAGTGGTCCTGCCTTTCTGCGGTGGTGTCAAGGCTGTAGTGAGACCTGCACGTGTGCACACCACAGATTGCGCATCCCGCAAGATCATCATCCAGGCCACAAGCCACAAGCCACAAGCCACAAGCCACTCCTTTTGATGCTGAAAGGCTGAGAGTCAGATCCAAGGTCAAGACCCGTTGAGACCCAGGACGTACGCTGCGTGGACAAAGGGAAACCTCCGAGCAGATGAAAATCGTAGCAGTAAGATCTGAGTCATGATGAGTCATGGTTCATACATGATTCATACATTGGTCCATTATTTGCTCGGAGATACAGAAACATCCAGAAACATGCTGCGGAACAAGCAGCGCTGGAATTGGATCGAACCCTCACAACAGCAGCAAGATTGAAACTCTGTACATCTCTTAGCCAGGACGTGTCTGACGTGTGACCATGTGTCTCTTGCAAATTCCATGCAGCTGCTGTTCAGGTGCTCAAATCGATTGACCTCACCGGAGTTCCCAACGTTCCCAACGGAGTTCCCAACGGAGTTCCCGGCTTCGTTTTGCCCAAGAGCTCCAGAACAGCTGCCCGCAGCTCGGCCACCTTGGCCAACGTGGGCTCAGAGAATGAGACTTGACATATACAATTCATGTAATTCATGTTAATGTTGGTTGTCCATTTACAAATCTGGCTTTTCATGCTTTTCTAGACCACACTGATGTTATGACAAATCTTATAATCTGTTTCTGTATACATGTTTACTTATATCTATCGAAGAAATCTAAGAAACTAATAGTATCAATTTGTTTTTTGTTTGCGTATACATATATATATATATAGATACATACACGTATATTTATCTATTTTATATTTATATATGTGTGTGTTTTATGCTTGGGGGACTTGGGGCCTACGCAAGTATCCTGAAGGTCTTCATTGGCCTCTTTCCCTCTGCAATCCACTGCATGCTGAAACCCACACGGTCTCATCCAGCACTCTTTTTTTCTCATTCGAAAAACACATCATGGAGTTTTCTCGAAGCTTTAAGCAATTGATCTCCAGGCAGGACAAAAGTGACGTTCACGTTGGAAGCGCCATGGGACACCATTTCAACCTCAGCAATAGCAGGGAGATCCACTATTACAAAGAGTCTTCTTGACCTGTACCGATGGGCACTGATGGTACTACTTCAGAAATCTCTTGGGCGCACCAAAAGTATCCAAAAGTGCTTTTTGTGGCTCTGGAAAAAGGATCAGAAACTCTCAGCGATGAGGTGCGAGGTGTCTTGGTATGTCTCGGTGCTCGCTAGTCAAAAGACTCTGCCTCCAAGGTACGTTTATCTTCATCTCCTGTTATGGAAATTATGGGAACAATTGGGAACAAAGCCCAGGGATCTCAGAGCATTCGAGCATTCTTGCATTCTTCATGTCTTTATCACAAGCATCCTTTGAGACACATCGACTTGTCAGTAACATAGGGCTGAAAGAAGTGATCGCAGCTTGTTTGTCCGATAAATAGAAGCTCAATAGCAAATGATATCATGCCTCGCGGCCTCAGGGGGCCCTCGACTGACAAGCTATGGAGTAATCCAAACTTTGAGGTCGGCTGCTATTTCAAAGAAAACCACTCCTCCAGCTCTGTATGGAAGCTAGACTCCAGAGACTCCAAATTTCACTCCCCTTTGGACTGTCTCCAACCCTGACTCCTCAAAGGCAGCAAAAGCTTCCCGGAGAACACTCACAGAATCAGATTTCGGAACAATAAGGGTGAGCATTGCCACATTGTGCAGCACCGATACCTCATTGGGTCAGGGATTGATCTCAAGTTGGCAATCATCTAACAACATCTTTCGTTCGGATAAGTGCACAGGAGCTATCCTTTGTGACACTCTTGAAGTCAAGCTGTGTTCCATGACCGAACCCAAAAAATGCTGAGACCGAGGATGCAAGAAGGGCTACCTGATGACAGCTTGAAATGCCAGGACTACTGGCCACATGGCAAATAGTTCAAATAGTTCTGTTATGTTGGAAAACTGGACCAGGCCCTGTTCAACGGAATATGAAATCCATCTGAATTCCATCTGAATTCCATCTGAAACCTTCGTGATCCCTTTCTTAGTCTTTCTTGACCTTGCGAAGTGTTCGCGCAAACGTGCTCCCAAGGTACCTTGGCCACCTCTTGAAGTTCTCGCTCAATAGCAGGAACATCGACATGCTTGTAGCCTGGCATGCAATTGACACCTGAAGGAGTGAATCTGAGTGGATGGTACAGTCATGGAATGTAGTGAATAGTGAATCAATCGTTCCCCACTGAAGCTCTGTCAATGGTTGACTTAGTTGCTGAGCTTCGCTTCACTGCCTTTTGCTTCGTGCATCCTCACTGGCCTTCATCCAGAGTAAGAGACACGGTCACTTCCGAGGTGGCGATCACATCCACCGATGCAGCGAACTTGTTGAAGACTGAGAACACATGGGCCAAAAAACCGTGCTGGCCAAGCATTCTGCCTCAAGGTCTTTGAAAAAGAACCAGTAAGGCGTTGTGTTCTCAAACAGCGATGGACAAGAAAGCCGCTAAACCATGTCGACAAAGCAAACACATGCTGCTATCAAAATGGATGCACGTGTCGTCAGAGTATGCTGAGACTGGCACTACTCTTGATTACCTTGGCGGGCACGGATTGCTACATCAAATGCTCCGCGATCTGAATGTTGGAAATGCATGAATTTCACATCGCCTTTTTCCAATGATGGAATGACATGCAAAAAAAGGCAGACTCAACTCAACAGCTCTGCAAGGGTTTGGTGAAAGTGTGGACAATGCTGAAATTGGTCAGGCCTTAAGAATCATTTCGATGCTTCTTTCGGTTCAGGCTTCGATTCAGGTGAATTCAGGTCAGAATCCGCAAGCTTGAATCCGCAAGCTTGGAAGACAAGGGCAAAGAGACTCAACTGCAAATGAGAAACGATCATGGTGATGTTGTTCTTGCTGCTAATGGCTGCTACCCGTCTTTCTCTGGTATCGCTATCAGAGAGCTTGGGCACAATTCTGGTGCCTACAAACACGGCTACATGACAGCACTCGACCGCACTCGGAGTAGCGTCACTGCTTGACCGAACAACACGCGAACAGCTTAACGGAACCCTAACGGAACCTGGATCTTCAGGCGCCATGGAGTTGCGCACGCTCATTGGCACCCCTGCTTGCCACGCAGGCAGTACTGCAGCAGGGTGCACCACCTTTGAGCCAAAGGTTGACAACTCTGCAGCCTCTTCAAAAGTCAGAACTCTCACCTCGGATCGACTGCAACAACTCAAATTCATTTGCTTGACTGATTGTACTCAAAAGTTCACCACCCGACATGAATACAATCCATCTGTTCGATTCTCCTTTTGTGATCTTTGTGCCATTCATGGAAAAGTCAGCTTTGTTTACAGCAAGAGTTGAAACTTTATTCAAAGGAGCATCCATGTACTCACAAAGTCCAATGACATATTCCAAGGCCACCTGTGTATGGAAACTGCAAGACTCTGCTTCCAAGTAGCTGGTTTTGCGCTGGGAATCACACGAGGGTCCGTTGTCTGTACTCCACTGACGTCTTTCCAGATTTGGATTTCTGCAGCTTTCAGGGCTGCTCCAATGACAGTGGCAGTGAGGTCAGAGCCATCTCTCCCAAGAGTAGTGATGACTCCCTTGGAGTCCTGATGCAGGTCATCTACAGTCACGAGGCACAACTGCAATGATCAAAAAGTAGCTAGTTATGTTGACATATGTTGACTAAATGCTGCAGTCTGGTGCCGACTCCTTGGCAATATATCCAGTGACAATGGGAACGTAAGCATAGTTGAGCTTCAAAGGCCCTAGATGGTGCTGAATGGCCTCAAGACAGTGGGACAGTGGGACTGCATGCTGCACATGATACCACACACAAAATCAAAGCCGAAGCCCCCACTGACTCCACAAACAATACCAAATCTCTGTCAATTCATGCCGAGGATCACTGAACGTGTCATCAAGAATCTCTACAGATGAAAAGGCCGAATCAGCAGAACCGGAGCCACTTGTCGTTCTCATGCCAATTTGCCATGCATCCACAGGTCGGGCTTCGACCTCCTGGCACAAGTGTCGACTGGGAAGCATCCATTGAGATCTGGTGTGTATGTGTATATATATATATGTGTGTGTGTGTTTTGTATTATACATACATAATATATATATATATAATGTAATATATATATATATATACTATATATATGTGTATTATAATGTATATATAATACATAATGTGTATATATATATATATTGTGTATATATATATATATTGTGTATATATATAGTATATATAGAGAAACAAGGGGAAAAACAAGAAACCAAAACCAGTTAATCTCCCTTGTCTCAAAATCATGCAAACGCCCCTTTTTGCTATGGGACGCTTGAGCCGAGTAAATTACGTTAGGCTACTATGACCAACCCTGCTGGATTAAAAGAGGGGGTCAATTCCTAATCTATTTACACGGCTACACCTACAACTAACGCATCTAGTTGGAGGTTGCGCGGTGATTAAGATGACTGTACAATCTATTGGAGTGTTGGTGTCATAGCTACAGTATGGAGTGAACTAATACTAGTATATACAGTGGTGGTATAGGGGTCGTAATATTTCTACTCCCCCCTACCCGGTCTAACGCTGGCAACTAGTATACAGGTTAGGGCGCTAGGTAGCTGCCCCTCCCCTGGGTTTGAGTTCACTACCTAAATCTACTCGGATGCCAAGCAAGCGCAGTGCCGGGGCCCACTTTTGGGGTGGCAACGCCTTAGTAAAGATATCGGCGGCCTGACTGTCGGTTTGACAGTATTCGAGTTCGGCTGAGTCTTCGCGGAAGACTTCGGAAAGGCCAGATAAGTTTACTTTATGGGTGCGAGTGATGTGCCTAAGCTTAGGGGAATAACCTTTACGCACTACCAGGATGGTAGCTTGGTTATCTTCTAAAACTTTAAGCGTCACTGTGCGCCCTAGGAGAAGCTCCCAGAGTTGCAGGGCCGGCAGGCCTTCTTGATAAAGGGAATAAGCCAAGGAAACCACCTCTGATTCTGTGGTAGAACGGGATGTGGATGTTTGGCGTTTGCTAACCCACGCAAGAGGGAAGAAGGAGTTAGGCCCATATAGAACTAACTACCCACCGGACGTGGATTTTCCACTCAGACGATCACCGGCGAAATCGGCGTCTACGTATAAAAGTAACTCAAGATCTTCGGGATTATCCTTGATGGTTCCTACGAGCCGGTATTGGGGTGTAGAGTCTATGTATTGGATGAGTCTTAACAACCTTTTATCGTCCCCCCTGGACCAAGACTGCACTTTAGTGGCTAAATCATTAATGGGTTTGATTATGTCAGGTCTGGACAGCCGACCAAGCCACAATGCCTTCATAAGAATGCGGCATGCATTGGGTGCCAGTTCACCTTTAGCCTCTTCATCTTCAACAGAGACAGAACCATCAGGTACAAAAGGAGTGGCAGCATGCTTCAAACTTTTGGTGCTGGTGATGGACTTGTAAAGATCAACTGTTTGGTATGCGTAATCTAGCATGTCAAAGACTAAGGCTTCTTGTGCGCGAAACGCAGCACATTCCTCGGAACCCTCGGTTTTGGACAATGGCATTACTAGATGATTGCGACCTAGAATTCGGTATATTGGTTCAGGTGGCTCTATATCCACAACGGATGTCAGCTTTGCCCAGAAGGCATCATGTTGGTCTGAGGGACCAGCAAGTGTGAGATCATCTACATAGGTGGAAAGTAACAACTTAGTATCAGGGAAAAAGAAGTTACCAGGGTATTCAGGTACCTCTTGGCCACCTAGGTTGCGGATAATTTTCTTAAGGTGCTGCTCCCAAAGGCCACCGGCATCAGGATGACCGTATAAGGCTTTAACTAGGAGGACTACGGGTTTAACAAACTTATCTCGCCAATGTTTTGGTCTTAGCTCAGGCGGGAGTTCTATCCAGGTCTTATATTTTGAAGACAGGAGTGCTTGAACGTAAGCCTTAACAGCATCAGCTGCAGATGAGCTATTACCTGGCAGGGAACCGTATGCTAAACAGGCATTTAAACCTTGGACCGAAGTTGGGTTCGCTCCTAGCTCCTGATACACAGCAGCGGCACCGTGTTCATCCTTCGCACAATCTCCACGGTAGACTATTCTACCTTTCATCTTCTGAAGATGTTGTGCGAGTTCATAGAACTTAATGGATGCTATGGTCATTAGCTGTCCAAAGTGAACAGAGACTCCGGTGCGCTTAGCTTCTGCACGGACGTCTTCTTTCTCCCTTACCGAGTCAAGCGACCACGTCCCAGCTTTGATGAGTCCGTCGGCTTCAGCCTTAACTGCATCAAGTGCTTGTGGATTTGACAACATCTCCGCTTGGAGAGCAACTTAGTTACCATGGCTTGAACCTCTTTGGAGGGTTCATTGTTATCCTCATGCCCGAAGGCTTGTGACAACAAACGCTCATGGTCAAGAAGCTCCGACACTAAGCAGTTTACTGTTGGATCTGTCTCAATGGCAACTGCAAGATCCTCAAAACCAGCTAGTGGGGAAACGTGCTTAAGATGTTGTTCAACTTCGCGGTGCTCTTGGGGTTCGGTTGAAAGTGGAGTGCATGGCATTGCGGGAGCATGTTGTTGAGAACACTTAGCAGGGTACAGCGCTTGGGTAATCAAAAATGCCATCTCTGGGGGATACATAGCTGATCGCGCTGTTTCCGAACCTTCACACTTTTCATGTGGCTGTTCACAACTGCACTTTTTATCCTTAAAAACATCTACTACTCTTTGGGAAGTGGTTCGGACTCTCCAAGGCTTTTTGATGGGAACACCCTTCTTGGATCTAAGACCTACTGCACAACCATCGAAATCAACTTCCATAAACTCAGGGTGAGAATTAAAGAACGCTACGACATCTGGTCTCTTCCAGCCAGTTGAGGGACGTGGCCATTCAAAAGAAACAGTGCCTCCTAGTTTCAAAACTAATTCTGCCCTTTTGGAAAAGCTTTTGAAAAGTCGTTTCGATTCTCGGAGTTGGAGCGCTAATCTTTTCATGTAAGCAGCTCCTCCCCTCCGTCTATTGATATACTGCCAAGGTGAACCAGACGTGCATGGTATGGACGACCAAAGGTTAGGTGGTGCAACTTTTGCGGCTTCACCTATTTGATAATCAAGTTGGGAACATTGATTCTCATCACTTAAGTCTATCCTTTCCTTGCATAACCCAATGTGATTTATATTGCATTGATCACTTGTCAACCCCAGCTGTGAGTTGAGGGAACATGCGAACTCAAACAGTGTTGATTTCTTACTGGGCCTCTGGCTTTTCTTCAAGGCACGTCGTTTGCGACGGTTGTTGTTATTCTTAGGAGGCTGATTAATGGCGGGGCATGCAGGCACGGGCTGTGCACCGAACACTGGCAAGGAATCCCTACATAACTCAGCGCAGCTGGGAGCAGTCTGGGGCAAAGTGGCAGCACCAGAGACACTATAAGGAACAGCAATTGTGATTTCACCTTCATCACCAAATATACTGTCCTCCAGTGGTGGTTCCACGGGGGCATCCTCAAGCGCACTAGGAACTTCGCTGGGAGGTTCAACAACTACCGACTCTGATATGGGCTTTGACTTGGCTTCCAGCTCCTTTTCTTCATCAACTAGTTTCTGGAACCGTTTGCGGCACTCTGCATTATGGTACCGAGTCTTATTTTTACACCCTGTACAACCGGGAGTTTCCTTAAACTTTATGATGCGGTCTAAGGTGATATAAACCGATCTAGGTTTGGGACCGGGTGTAGATGGGGAAGCTAAACCGCCGTCTGGTGGAAACGGAACATTTTGCAGGGCTATTTCAGGGAGTTTAACATCATCGGGATCATCCCCCCTGATCAAGGCCTGATGCTTCGAAAAACCAACGGGAAAATAGGCATCACCATCTGGAAGGTATAGTTCAGGCTCGGGTACATCGGAAACACATGAAGCACCTCTAGTTCGAAACTCTTGGTAATCTAATATCCGAACAACATATCTGTAACGAAAACCAGAATCGATTCGCCAACCAAGAAACAAACCAGGAGCCATATTGGGTTCTAAGGTCCTTTTCGTTGGATGCTTCTTGCGATAATACACAAGTTGACCAAAACACAAACGCTTACCATCAAACTTTTCACGTGTAAGAGCTTCCCATTGGGTCCTTTCAGGGTCCACAATAGAAGGTCTATCAAAAGTCATGGAAAGACATGCGTATGGGTAACTATAAGTGTGGTACTCATAAGGCAAACCAGATTGTAAATGAACAACCCTACAGCACTCTTTCTCTTCCCGGATGTCGCGCTCTAACAGAGCATTGTGCGGCCAACGGTTAGGAAGGGACGTCTCAGGAACGAAGCCGACCTGATGGGCAGCCTGCTCCAATTCCTGTGCTTCGTCCATTTTGATAAGTGTGTGGGTGGCAAGTTCATTGGCTTTCAATCCCACGAAATGTCGAAAATTTTTGGCATGTGATTCAACATCTCTCTTTGAAAGGGGATATGCTATTCGTGCACCAGAGTAAAGGTCCCTTACCACATGGTGTGTTTTAACCCCACCTATCCCCGTTCCAAAATGCTCAGACCCTTTTGCAAGGATAACATCATCGGTGGCCAACTGCTCAAAAGGCTGCTTTGGTGGGTCAATCTTATCATCGGACTTACCATCCTTAACATGAGAGACTCGCATTGCAGTATCCTTAGCAATATGGCATAATGGACAATATGGATTTTTGGGGTAGTGAGTCAAAAGATGCTCTAAGCTAGTGGCTTCCTTTTTCAAGACTTCATCTTTGATAGGGATACCATCACCTAACTCAACAAGCAACTTATCATCTAAAGGGTGCGGTGGCGCGCCAGGAGCAGCACCTTCCGGTACACTTGCATGTGGGCTGCTGGATGCAGCTGCATCTTTTGGATCATCGGCCTCAGCAACTTCGTCAAGTCGTGCGACATCTTGGCCTGCAAAACTAGGTGAATATCCAGAATCCTCATCCGGCAAAGGATCAGCTGGGAGAGCTGTGGAAACTGGGGTTAACCTTTCTGCTGGAACAAAGTTACGCGGACTAAGTTGTTCATCGTATTGTGGAACATATTCAACAACACGTGAGGCACAAATCCTAGCATTGCGGGGAACCTTAAGTTTGCATCTATTGATGTTCTCAGGTGCAATTAGATATGGAACATTTTCTCGGGGATCCCAAACGAACATATAACCTTTATCCATCACAGTCTTGCCGATACTCTGAGCTGGTGGGCAATCTTTCAAGACATAAACCTCCTCCCCTTCTAAGATTTTGCTGCCGTCAAAAGCGATTGACTCTTGTCCAGCCTGGCTACCCCCCCCTGTCGCGAAAGCTACTGGGTTTGGAGATTGCTGCAAAAACTCTTTCATTTTTGGGGTTAAGGCTTGTTTGCCAATTAGATGCCTACCGGCTGCAGTGTCCCAAAGCCACGGGATTGCTCCGTTAAGCTTGGAAGGCATAGCGTCAACAATGGGCACAGCTGCTGTACCAGCAGCTATAGTGGCTACACTGCCAGGAACGCTAGTTGTAGACTTAGGCTTGGATAATGCTCGGGGTGGGGGCCCCTTATACTTTTCGGTGGCAGAATGTAAGAAGGCGCACTGCTTCGCCTTGCAGGCGTTGTAAGCATAGAACATACATGGTGTTCTTGCCTTTTGGGCCGGGGTCATATTGGCGACCCTGTTGGCCTCCGCACTCCTTGGAGTGGTTGCGCCTGCTTTTGGTGGTGGTGAAGTAGTGGTTGTGCCCTTGGCTTTGGCCTTTGGTTTGGCCTTAGCTTTAGCATGAGGCGCTGGAGCAGCCTCTACCTTCTTACCTTTGTCTGCCTTAGATTTTGGATTTGCATTTTTGGGAGCGGGGGCTCCAGGCACACCAGCCTTAGGATTACCTTTTGGGGCAGCCTTAGGATCAGAGGTGGCAGGGGCTCCTGCAACTTTTGGGTTATAGGTACCAAGATATCCCTCCGCAGGCTTGAGCTTAAGTTGTTTATCAAACTCAATACGATTCTTGCGTTGTTGGTCAAGTTGGAGAACTAACTCTACTTTTTCCCACAACCAATTAGTCGATCTGCGGTGGCTGGTAAGTGGGGCTTCACGGGCTTTCAACACTTTGGCAGCCATTATAGGGGTACGCTCGAGCTCGTCAATTAAATGGTTAAAAAGAGTTTGCTCTCGCGGTAAATCTTGGATTGGAATGGTTGACATCACATAAATATACTTGTCTCTGAAGGCCTCTGGATCTTGGTGCGTGTTCCCCGGGATGCGAAGCGATAGCAAGTTACGTTCACCCAACATGCCAATTCTATCGCGTTCCAGTTGGAAATAGTGAAAGATCTTTTGGAGCATTACGCGTCCACACGGCATAGAGCCGGAAGAGAGGCGCTCAGATTCAACCATTTGCTGAAAAATTAAGCCAAATCGACCCCGTCGGCAAGTTTTTATAAGCTTTGAGGCGATTTCTCGATCCGTGCGTGGGAAGCGTGGATCGCTTTTTAGCTGATTTTCAGTGGATGTCATACATTCTTGGGCCCATTGGTAAACTTCATTACCTGGGGTTTTCTGTAGCTTACCGATGGCCATGAGGACCTGATTGACATATCCTCTAGCTTGACCGGCATTATCAGGAGGGTTCGGAAAAACCAAATCATTGAGGGATTTAACTCTAATGGTATTATCCTCCTCCTCTGCATAGTCTCTAACTTCAGCATCACCGGGACGGGGTTGATCAGACCCTTGGTCCGGAAAATCTCCCCCCATGTTCATAGTCAAGTATGGGCAGTTAATTTCATCATGAAATTCTCCGCAAATCCTACATTGAGTATATGGATTTGGTGGGGGTGGCCCAGCATCAGAATCTGATGAGGACTCGGAACTACCCGACTGCTTAGAACGTTGGGACCCAGAGTTATAAACATATGGAGACCCTTGGGGTAAAAGACTTGCTTTACTTAGAGGCAACGGCGGCAGGCCCGGTGGCAACACCTGTTGAGGCAAAGGCGCGACGGGGGTCTGACGTCTTGACCCACTTGGTGCGCTCAAAGCAGCACCTCCCATGGCCAAAGCTTGAGGGGTGCTAGGTGGTGGAGCTATAGGCATTGGTGCTTTCGCCGCTTGCAGTTGTGCTACAAGTTGTGTCTGTGTGTGCAACGCTTGCATAAGTTGTGAAACTTGGTCCTGTAACGCACTAATGCGATCTTCATTTGTACAATGCTCACTTGCCGCAGTACCAACATTAAGTTGCACAGCACTAGGTGCCGGAACAGGGCTAGGTTGTACTAGACCCGACTGCAGGGGAACAATAGCACTAGAAGATAATGGCAGGCCTTCGGGGGCTTCTACCAAAACAGGCGGTCCAAAACTTATGGGGATGCTTGGAACACTAGACATATTTTGGGTTGATGATGCAGGTTGTGCTGCATCAGGCAAGACAGGGTTAAACTGAATCAAAGGGGATTCCCTAGGAGACATACCTGTTGGTTGCCTAGGTGGAGTGTGAATTGGTGTGGCTGACCCGTCCATAATGTCCGAAGTGAAGGGGTTATTTTGGCCCTCAAACAAATCAAATTCAGTATGAACGGTCATTGGTGATTCAGGAATTGGGGTCGGGGTTGCAACTGGGATGTTATGGGCACCCTGTTGCTGGATGGCATCCAATTGGGATTGGAGTCGAGCTATCCTTATCTCCCTATCCATTAACTGATTATCACGATCAACCAACTGTTGTGAACCAATTGCAATTTGTTGTTGAAGTGGTCGAATGCTATCATTAACCCATTGCTGCGCCCTTTCTTGAACTACATCCCTATTAGCCAAAATTTCCCGTTCAGCTTCATGTCTAATCCCCTGAACATGTTGTTGGGCCCTCATTTGTAGAAGTTGGATATTATTATCCCTCTGCTCAATGGCAGCCCGAGCTTCCTCCTGCTGAGCCAAGTAGGCACGTGTGGCCTGCTGTTGGTACGCCGCTGCAGCCTGAGCAAAATCAGACTGTTGTTGCACGGCCCCGGCATGGATGGCTTTGGCAACCTGTTGGGCATGTTGAACTTCTAGTTGTGATGAGAGTGCTACGTCGGCAGCATTATTAGCTATTAAGGACGCTTGATGCGCTTGGGTTACAGCTGCACCTGCCAAGAAAGACGCTTGTGTAGCATTTAGGTCAATGGGAACATTTGGATTGTGCCTACTGCTGCTACTGGAGGGATCAGGACCTGAACGTGCTCTCTGCCTAGCCCTACCCCTATCCTCCATACTGGTATCAGATGATTCAGCTTGGGGATTATTACGGGATAGGTTACTTCCAGATGCTCTTCGGGGAACAAGTATTGTGGAAGCGGCAGGTATTCTAATACCACTAGGTAATTTGGGGTCTTCTGGAGAACTCCTAGACCTATCTGCACCTGAACTCTCACTTGGTGGAGTTAATCCAGACTGCATCTTTTACCAAGGGACCAGCACGAATGGGTCCTGGCGCGAGCAAGCTCAAGCACCTCCCAGTGAAACAACAAGACAAGGACACGGACGACCAAAGGGCACGGGTGTGCCGAAAGAGACGCGGTACTGGGTGTGCAGATGGCACACCTCAGGCGAAACGAAAAGACAATGACAGGCAAAACTGTACAAGGGCGAGCTGTTTATTTGGTTTTGGATTTTACGCTCAAGCCCCTACCAAATCGCTGGTGATGCCTATTTTGGATGCCGATGAAGCTCAGGCCACAAGAAAATCAATTCCTACGGCGGGAAAATTGGTCTCCCCTCAAAGGCACCGGTGCGTGATTGCGCAAAAAGTAATCCACCCCTTTGTCACGGACTGCACTTTCCAATTGCGGCCACCAACTCAAAGTACTAGACTTATACGCAGTGATGGTGTAAATGTTGGGCACGTGCAGCTTCGTCACAAACGTCTTGGCGGTCGTCAATGTGGATGTTGGCGCCGCTAGATGTAAGGACGGGTGTCTTACCACCAGGACCTACTGGATCGTTAACCACAGTTACTGTCCTAAAAGGAAGGCCCTGTGATCTACAGTACTCCGCAAGGTTATTTGCGTCTTCTTCTGTTTGCCGGCCTCGGGCGACGCCGGAGAAGGAAACGATATGGAACTCGATTCTGCCTTGAGCGATTTGCACTAGGTTGATAAACTTATCGATTGGTCAAATACCTTAAGGGCGTTTCTGGCGCAGTCGAGGGTGTCGTGCCAGTCGAAGAACACGACTAGATTATTGCCAATGGCACCTCGCTCTTGACGAGCTCGGATTAAAGGGCCTAAATCTATTCTACCCCCTGGCGCGCGAATCGCAGCACCTGCCTTACCTCTAGTAGGAACAGCTGCTGTCGATGTAGAAGATGCCACAGGTGGTTGCGGATGTGGTGATGGTGGTGTCGCAGGTGGACTAGGTTTTGGGGATGCGGTCTTATGGGCTTTTGGCACAGGACGATCGGGTCTAGGGGGAACTACAAAAGGAGGTTGTTTAGCAGGTGGCTTAACTTTATTATGTTTTTGCTTCTGCCTCTCCGATTGATTGTATGCCTCTAGTGCTTGGCGATGTTTTCGATCGGCAAGTGACTCTACGTGTCTTTCCCAATCTTTATCCTGTCGTTCTTTTGAACGTGCCCAGGCCGCGTTGAGCTCCTCTTCAGTAGGCGCTGGTGGATCTGGATCAACACCTGGCTCGTAAGCTTGGCCAACAGTTACGGAGTAGTTATAGGGAGGTCTAGGAGGAGCCTTGTATTTCTTTTTGATTGGTGGACCTCCTTGGGGCGCACGTGCAGCCCCTTCCCGCCAGGGTGGAACTGCTGATGCGGACCTACTTGCTGCACTAACTCCGGGTGGAGGCGGCTTAGATTTAGCTGGTTGAGATGATGATCTAGGTGGTGGCGAACCTATTGATTTTGGAGGAGTCTTGGATCTTGGGATATCAGGAACAAAAACCTCGGCTTTGGTGCCGTCTCGGAAGATTTGGGTTTGGATTGTACCTGAAACTCTTGTCGAAGAAGTTGTTACGGCAACTGGAGCCTCTTCCTCTTGTGGTGTGTCCCTATGACGTGATCTGGAACGCTCAGCACTTGTTGCAGGTGTTGGCAAAAACCTACTAACACTACCTCTTGGGGATGATGCTTTTGGAGATGGCTGCAATGGAGTGCTATGTTCCTGAGGCGCTAATGGAGCAGCCTCTTCCTCAACCTCAACCTCAACTTCTACCTCTTCCTCGCCCTCGGGAGGGGCTTCAGGAGGATCAGATGAGTGGTCCTCTTCCTCCTCGCCTTCGCCTTCTTGAGGTTCACCGGGTTCAGACGGATCGTCACCCGGGGCGTCAGGTTCGGATGGAGGCTCACCTGGAGCGGCAGCGGTTGATGTTGGCTCAGGTTGAAGGGGTGACCTACGTCGGGATTGATAAACCTGCCTACGCCCAGAAGATGTTGTGATACCAATGGCCCTGCGTTTCGGCGGTGGGGCAGTGGCTTCTTCTTCTTCCTCAACCCCTTCTACAGTTTCTGAATCAACGGCAACTAGGCCTTCAGGCTCTGAGATTGGGATTACTTGGGTGTTATGGGAGGTTACCAAAGTGGTATTACTGCCTGTCAGAGATGGATCCCTCCAGACTTCGTCGGAAAGCTCGTGGGGGTCGTCTGAAGATGCGGCAACACCTGAGATAGCAACAGGGACGGTTGCAGGCTCGCGACCAGTGGCCCCTGGGGGCTTAGAGATTCTCACCCAAGTGCCCTCTGAGTTGATTACTACTGGGGGATATTGAGTGTCAGTAGGCCTAAGAGCTATTGGTCGGGAGCTAAGACTAGGGGTACCTAAGTTACCACCCCGTGCACGCCTTAAGACTTCGGTGTCCGGATCAGCAAAAGAACCGTCTTCCCTCGGGATGAGGGTGGCTGGAACCCGTGATCTTGATCGGCTCACTGGCTTAGGTGCAGCGGGTGCTGACGCAGCTGGGGTTTTATCGATGTTACCACCTTTAACTTTTCGGGCAGGGGGTGTGCCAGCTCTCTCACGTGGTCTCCCACGCTCTGCCTTGTCCAAGTCGGCCGCCGATGGCGGTGGATGAGATGGTGGCGGAGGGATCGCTGTTGCAGCCCTCTCTCCTCTTGGCGTTGCAGCTCTTGGCGGCCGCTGCGGAGGGGGTCCTAAAGTTTGGTGGAAATCTCGATGTGGTGGCAACGAAGGTGCTGGATAACTTGATGGTGGTCCTAATCTATTTAAAGGATTATCCTTAGGGGGCTTAGCAACTTTGGGGTCCGATGCTTTAGGCTTAGGCGGCTCAGGCACGGATGCTTCGCCGGATGCTTTTGGATCGGATGCTTGCTCAGCCTTTTCAAGTTTGGGGCGCTTTTCAGCAGCCCCTCCCGTGTCACGTGGCGGAGGAACACTGGCTACGGAATGTGAAACTTTCGGAGCGGATTGATGGCCTGCAGGTCGAAGGGATGGCACCCACGGCGGTGGGTGATCAGGTTCCTTGGGTTGAGACGCTGGCTTCGGCCTAGCTTTAGCTTTCGGTGGGCCCCTTGGTGATGGAGTGTGGGTTTCTTCAGAGGAACTTACACCCCTATCTAATGATGGGTCAACACCTAAGGCTGTAGCTTGCTCGGGTTCAGATGGTAGTTCAGTATTCTGGGTAAACACACTAGCTTTGGCTTTTGCCTTACCTTTTGGCTGTGCACCCCTATAGGTATTATAGTCGTCCCACACGGATCTAGGTGGATCTGGGTCCCCAAAAGCTTGCAAGTTAATGTGATCCCTATCGGGTAAAACAGTATTTGCAGCTGTATCTGGAGCAAGATGCAATTCACCTCTTCGATAACCGCTGGTAAAAACCCAATTTCTATAAGGAGCAAAGGTATTAGCAAAATGGACTAAGATCTGGTTTAGCGTACAATGGTTGTAGAGGACTCTACAGACACGGACGGTCCAAATCAGTTCAGCACTTGCTTCTGAGTGGTGGACGTACCTGAGCCAGAATTCCGCCTCGTCCCAAAGGAAATTAGCTAAACGATCAAAATCGGCTTGCCAACGCTGGATGAGTTTCTTGGTTTGGGCTTTCTTCCCGCCTTTAGTACCACGTACACGGGGACCTCTGGACGGCCCTGCAGGAGAATGGCCTGTTTGGACGTGTCCAGATGTTGAGGCGCCTGCGGCAGCCCCTTCCTGCTCAAGAAATGGTGATGTTGGGGGCGGTGGGACTTCGTCCTCTTCCGCTACCCCTCCAAGGTGCTGGACGTATACCGGAGCAAATGTCGAATTAGGATCTGGCTCAACTACGGATGGAGAGCTTCCTACAATCGGATCTGCAGCGGAGTCTGCAACCTCAGCACTAGTTTCTTGATCAGGGTTATTAGAAAAATCAGCTTCTTCTTTTGGAACTAAATTTTCGGGATTATTATTTTCGAGATTGGTATCTGCTTCAACTTGTTCGGATGCGGCCGGCAGTTCAGCAGTCTCGGCAGTGGGATCGGCGTCAGCCTCAAGTGCTTCGAACAACTCTTCTGCAGTGACAGTCTCTTCCGGTTTGACCGGGTCAAGAAGGGAAAGAGAGTCAAATCTCAAGAGGTCAAAGTCCTCGTCGGCGTCGTCCACTGGGGCGCTAGAAGCAGCCCCTCCCACCCCAAAACCAGCTGAAGGCTCGGGCGCGTCCTCAGAGGCGTCTGCCCAACTGAATCCAGTACTACCTCCGACAGCGACTTCGGTGCTTTCAGCTACCTCCGCCTCTGCCTCCGGGTTCCCGTCAGCAGTTGGTTCAAGGGCGCTAGAAGCAGCCCCTTCCGGCAGATGCTCTGGTACCATAAAATGGTGAAACAGGAAATCAGCGAAAAATGAAAGGCAGTGAACGAAGTTGCGTGGGGCCTAAGTTACCGACAAGGGAGATTAAAACTTTCCCAGCAAAAGAACACTAAGCCAATACGGCTGATAACCAGAGAAACAGGGGGAAAAACAAGAAACCAAGTATTAATCTCCCCTGTCCCAAAGATCTACACATGTGCGCCCTTTTTGCACGGGCGTCTTGAGCCATATGTCATTAGGCATTAATTAATCCTATATATACATGGCTACTACCCCTTTAGGTTAACGCTTCTAACCATGGGGTAGTAGCCATGTATATATAGGATTAATTAATGCCTAATGACATATGGCTCAAGACGCCCGTGCAAAAAGGGCGCACATGTGTAGATCTTTGGGACAGTGGAGATTAATACTTGGTTTCTTGTTTTTCCCCCTGTTTCTCTGGTTATCAGCCGTATTGGCTTAGTGTTCTTTTGCTGGGAAAGTCTTAATCTCCCTTGTCTCAAAATCATGCAAACGCCCCTTTTTGCTATGGGACGCTTGAGCCGAGTAAATTACGTTAGGCTACTATGACCAACCCTGCTGGATTAAAAGAGGGGGTCAATTCCTAATCTATTTACACGGCTACACCTACAACTAACGCATCTAGTTGGAGGTTGCGTGGTGATTAAGATGACTGTACAATCTATTGGAGTGTTGGTGTCATAGCTACAGTATGGAGTGAACTAATACTAGTATATACAGTGGTGGTATAGGAGTCGTAATATTTCTACTTATATACTATATATATAATATATAATTTATAATACAATATAATATATATAATATAATATAATAATATAATATAATATAATATAATATAATATAATATAATATATATACATTATACAGTATACATATTTTACATGCTTGTATGATCAAATGATATCAACTCAGCTTGCATCACTGATAACAATGTGTGGATACTGAGACAATGTTGACGACTCGAAGTTCCGTGACCGCTGTCCTCCTCGCCCTTTGTTTGATTAAAGGCTGCTGCAAAGGCACGAACACTCAGGCGTTCACCGAATGAAACAATACGGTCACGTGTCTGAGTCGAAATTTCCTGCATGGGCAAGGGTGTAGTGTATAGAAGTGATCCAATCACAAGACTTGACACTCAAACAGGAGCATCTTCACTGCATCGGCGGCCTTCAGCAAAGCTACACCATTGAGGATTCGCTCCAACTCATTCAAAAGCTCATTCATGCTGGTAGGCATATCTATCCTCGGCAAAGTGGCACATATCATCCGAGAATCACTTCAAAGCACAACGATGTGTTGCATGTGTCGCATGTGTCGCAAATGCTCAGAGTGGAAGAACTCAATCCAGCTTGGTCACCCAATGTGTTGAATCACAGATTCGTGCATTTTCCTGGAGGTGCGTGGCAGTGTGGAACAACACGTGTCAGGGCCATGATAGCAGCTTTCTATAAATGTTGGAGCCAATGGTGAAATTGCCTTACCCAAGGTTAAATTGATTAAAGTTATTAAAAATTAGATGCATGCAGTTGATGTGATTGCAGGCTCTCCTAATTGCGGAGATGTCAACCTCGCCAGTCTCCACTGCGCTTCTAGCAGCACTCAGCAAGGCATTTGTTGTCTTGCCCATCGCGCTCACCACGACGACTGGTCTACCAGGAAGTGCCTCGCGGAAGGAATTCACTGCAGCTCCATGTGGTGCATCACATCGAATGCATCGCACCTGTCGAACGATTCCAGCACATCGGAGGACTTGTTCTCCTCCTCCAACTGAAGTACCACCAAATTTCATGATCAGCAACTGTTGTGGTCCTGCCTTGGCTGCGCAAAAAATGGATGGGAACCAAGTGACACCTGGAATCCCCTTGTTGTCTTTCAAAGCTCGGAGCAGCCAGGCTCAACTGGTGCCAGATCTACCAACTTGGGGTGTTTGACAAACTATTTGCCATGAGGGTGTCAAGTTGGGTGTCTCAAAAAAAAACTGAAGGTGTGCGACGCATTCACCAATTCCAAGCAAACAAAAAAAACGATTGCTGCCAATTGCCGACTCGAACCTAATATTTAGCATCTTCAGTCAGATTTTGCATATTTTGACCTCACAGGGTCAAGAATGACCAAGGAACCAAGGGACTGCTTCAGAGTTGCAGCCAAATATCTTCATATTTGCATGCAAGTTATGTTTATTTGTCTGTAACGTAGTATATACCATTTATATAGCGTCGCATATATGTATGTATATGCATACTGATTTATTTATTTCTTTAGTTAGTTAGTTATTTATTAATATATCTATATGTTTATATGTTTATTTATAATTATATATATTATATTATATTATATTATATTATATATTATATTATATTATATTATACTATACTATATTATATTATATTATATATTATATATATATATATATTATATATATATATTATATATATACATATTTATATACTATATATTATATATTATATATTATATATTATATATTATGTATTATATATTATATATTATATATTATATATTATATATTATATACTATATATTATATATTATATATTATATATTATATATTATATATTATATATTATATTATAATATATCATATATCATATATTATATACTATATATTATATATTATATAATGTTATATATTATATATTATATATTATATATTATATATTATATATTATATATTATATATTATATATTAAATATTATATATTAAATATTATATATCATATATGTATATATTATATTATATTTTATATATATATATTATATATAATATAATATTATATATATACACATTTTATATATATACATATACATATATTATATATATATATGTATATTGTATATTGTATATTATATTTGTTATCTTGTATTACATAGTATGTATTATATATTACATATTGCATATGATATATTATATATTATATATTATATATCATATATCATATATCATATTATATATTATATATTATTGATTATAGATTATACATTATACATTATACATTATATATTATATATTATGTTATATAGATTATATATTATACATTATATATTATATATTAAACATTATTTATTATGTTATATATATTATGATATATATATATATATAAAAGCATCTCTACATGTATGTGCATACGGACACACGTTTAGAGATGTTTTTTCCCATTAAAATGCTACAAAATGGCCGGTGATCCCAGCTACGCCCAGCTACGCTCTCCTTCGACTCGCTTCGACTCCGTGGTGTGTCCGGTGTCTCTGGAGTGGACAGCCAGACAGAGGTCTGGGCCACCTGGGAGATGGCCATAGCGTCGGATGGCCCAGGTCATCAATTTCCATCGGCACGTGGCATGTATGATACCCATCACGTAGTCTTAGATCTGGAGACATGCGGAGGCTATATTATCTGTAGTCTATATACCAAATGGCACTCTGAGGTTGTTGCAGGTCTGTGTTCTCTCCCGAACATTGGCGGAAGCTCTGAGATCTCCTCGAGGTTCAAGGTATCCTTAGACATTCGCAACTCACCAACTCACCCGGATTCTGAAGCAAGGCCACCAAGGCCAGCTAAACCACCAAGGCTCCATGTTATCGCTAGAGTTGGAGTAGGTCATTACAGGTGACGAAGCTTGACGTGCATAGGCAGCATCTCCCTTCGCTGCTCCAAACATCTTCGATACTCCTACAGACTCAAACGGAAACGTTGACTTTGCACAGTGGCCTGACATTGATTAATTGAAAAATATATGGAAACGCGATGAAACATGATTCTTGTCAAGTATCATATTTGGTCTATAGCATCCCTAAACAGATAGAAAGCTTGAAACCTCGACATTGCATGAAATTATGGGGAAAACATCATCTATGCATATCTATGCCATCCTGGAAATACGTTTCTGTCTTTTTAGCGGGTAGGTTTTGGCTTGAGAGTGCAGTCCTCCTCCAGAGGAGCCAAAATTGGCAAGGATGGTCCACAGCTGAAAAAATGGACGTTCCAAATGGCTACGGGGCGCGGGGGTTCGAAGGACCACGCATCTACGGTTCCAGAAATCTCAGAAAAAGAGGCACGTGTGCATGCTATGTACTTCCATGAGTATGTCCTACTTGAAGTAGGACAAGCTCAAGTCATCCCAAGATCAAACAATAGTGACGCAGGAACAACAGTATATACATATTATATCATATATATATCATATATAAAATATACATAAGCCTGACTTTGGTACAGCTCCTGTCGCTGCCAAGCCACTCTTGCTGCTCGTGACAAAGCCGTTCCAGCTCCATGACCACCTCGGCGGAGGCAGCGACAATAGCACAGGAGCTACGCGTGGATTCACCATCCTTGAGTTCCTGCTACATGATGGGGTATGTTGGGGCCTTTGTTGTCGCTGAGTTCTTGCCCTCGATTCTTGTGAGGTTTTGTTTCTCAGGATGAATATGGATGGACATGAACACCACTCATGCAAGTGGAACTCCCTTGAAGTCTCAGTGGCCACCGCTCTGCCTATGTGAGCACAGCGCCGGAGGTGTGCCAATCCCTGCAAGTGGTAGTTCTATCAAGCATCCAGCATCATCCAGCTCCAGCCCAGCTCCCCAATTCAAACATATTTCAAAATCAATGTGTGTCCAAAGATGTCCAAAGTGTGTCCAACGACTGGCCTTTGCATCCAAGAGCTGAAAGAGTCCTAAAAGGCACTCTGGCAGATTGAGCAACAGCACCTGGGAATTCATTGGACTCAGCTTCATCAGCCTCTACTGCTGCTACAGTCAATGAGAAGGGCAAGGGTGCTTCCAGTGAGGCTGCAAGCCCTTGCAGCCCTTGCAGCCCTTGCCGCCCTTGCCGCCCTTGCCGCCCTTGCCGCCCTTGCCGCCCTTGCCGCCCTTGCCCAGCATGTTCGATTCATGTCACAAGGAACTCTCAGCCCGGCACCCCAAGATTACCGTGCGACATCCTTGCCTCGGCGGCATCAGACTGGTTGGGTTTGGTGGGGCGCAATGCCTCCACTCACAATGTGTGAATATCTTCAGTCAAGGCATATCACAGTCGTCCAGCTTGGCAGGAATAAGGCGGGTACAGGATAGTAATAGGTGATTGGAGCAAAAGCGATCACAAACAGAAGCAGGATTAAAAAAGTACGCGCAATAAGAAAGTTTGTGAGATCAAATCGCCATTTCTTCACAATGTCATTGTTTTCATAGATTGTGTGTGTGTGTTGCCAGCGGACCTGAATCAAACAGCGGCGGACATGATAAGCATCACAGTCATCTGAAAATGCGAACAAGAACCACGGTTCTGTAATCTACCATCTGGTAACCGAACATGGCAATGGAAAACCTTCATTTATAGCTGATTTCCCATTCAAATACCATTTGCAGCGGATTTCAACAATTCCCCATTGCCCTGTTTGATGACATCGGATGGGTATCATTTCAATATTGCCAGACGAAACTGGAGCTGCCAGCGCCAGGCCTCAGCCTCACCTGCGTCGAAACGGTTAGCTCAAGAGCCCATCTTCAATGTCTTCAATATTGCAAAATCATGAGCAAAGATCAAGCTTCTGATAGTTGGTGACAATTTTGGATATTTTGGTCAGCGTGGTGCAGCCAAACACTTTGACGTGCCATAAGTTTGAATGTATTTCCCAACTCAGCGCAGCATTGTGGAGATGTGCTGTCAAATGAGCCCGTGCCTTTCAAAGTGAGCTTTCTCACCGGCCACAGTGCTTGAGCCAATCACAGTAGGAAGGGCAGAAAAGGATCAAATTGCACGTTCAAACAAAGAGCAGCTGTTTCGAACGAATGAAGGCTTGCCTAGAACACAGCATCAGCACTCTATGAGTCAAACCAGCCATGTTTTCAAGACAAACTATGATCGACAGCAACGATTCCTAAGCATCGTTTCTGCTCAGGAATAAGGAGGAGGCGTTAGCATCAACTGCATCTCCAAATAGAAATTGTGAGTAGCATTGCTACACGTGTGTATATAGTCTACACAGCGTTCAGGGCAGCAATAGAAACAACAGGTACTTGCCCACATTTCGGCACAAAAATGAGTTGAACATGTCTGGTTTGGAGACCCAGTCAGTCGGCAGTAATTTCTGGAAAACGTCCAATTGCCGCAGCAAGAAACACACTGCCAGAGTCTCAACTGAAGAGGGCAGTGTGGATTCGAAGCTTTGCCAAATCGGCAGACTCCTCTAGGCAACGGCCAGGGTTTTAGTTTCAATGATCCTCTGAACACGAATCTACAAGTGGTCGCCCCACTTTGGCATTGGAATGAGAAGTTGAGTAGTTACTGTGCGGAATTTGCATAGCCACTCAGTACTTGGGGGTCCACAAACGGAAGAAGACATCAAATCATCTCAAATTGTATACAATTTACTGCCATCTTGCTCAACACCGAAGAGTCCTTCATGTGTAGCACCAAACCATTTGCAGCCATTTCAGCCTGCCAATTTTGTCCGATTCAGAACACAAACCAAGACAAAAAAACGCCTAGTGATTCAAGTGACACTGGCTGTGGCCTGGATCAGCAATAAGTTTCTCTCCACTTCGCAAAGTTCATAGCCCTTTTCCTGCGCAAGCGACAGCTTGGTTGCTGAAACTTGCCTTCCCGGATTGGACGGAGTTGCTATCGTAGTTGACGGACCATGAAAGACTGGATGTGAGAAATCTCCGATTCAGCCATTTCTCATCATTTCTCAATAGGGTGGCACGGTGGCACCTAGATCCAATTTGTCTGACAGCTACAAAATACATCAAAATACTACAAATATATACAAATATACCTCTGCTCTGCAGAATGTCCGCTCTGAGACTGCTCTCCTCTTGGTTTTGAACCTCCAATTGTGGTCAGATTTTTCACCACAATGTTTGATTGTTTCACACAAAGTTTCAAAGTATGGCATTTTCCGTTCTCACCAGAAAATGGCAAATGATTCACCTCTTCATCAATCTTCTGGTACACATCGATTGCAAAGGCAGAAAGTACCTGGTAGTTGTCGCAAATGACACGGGAAACATTACATAATGAAACTCACAGTATCTGAACAAAAAGTCAACTTCAAGGTTTAAAAAAAAAAAACACCAGTCATTACAGTCAGCAGCAATATCGCATGCGCGGCATGGCACATTGTAAGCTAAGAGGGGCGAAGCAATGTAATAGCTCAGCAAGAAGGTCCATATCAAGGCCTCCAGGCACACATCAGCAGCAAAATCTCCATGGACTGCCCGTTGAGCTGTTTCAAAAACCTGCAGGTTGCTTACTAGTTTCAAAAAAAACTGAGTAAAAGTCTTTGTACCAGTCATCCAACTAGGGTTTTGATGATCCACCTTTCAATTCTCATTCCGGCCTTGTAAGTTGTCCAGGGATCAGCAAGTTCCTAGGTTCAGAGCTGAGCAATTCCGAACGTTCAGTCAGTTTTTCTTCAGATATTTGTTCCATTTTGTTTCTGTCTTTCCATCTGAGACGGCATGAACAGCAGGCGTGGTGTGACACTGCAGGGCTCAAAATTGAACTGCAACCCCTACCCCTCTCCGCGTTTTCCCAGCACATGCCAGGCGTCGCTGGTTCTGAACTCAAGCCCTGCACATGTTGCAGTGAAGTTGAGCAAAACTCTCAACGGTTTACCCCAAGAGTACATAATGTACAACGGCACAGTGGTTTCACTGTGAAAGGCTACTCTGAACACATCAAAGTCTGCATCTTTTGGAGGGCGGATGGACAAGCGACTTCTTCCGTCTCTTCGAAATTCGACCATCAGACCAAATGAGGCCACAAGAGGACTTCTCGTTCTTCTTCGGCAAGCGAACATATTGACCAAACTCCTGGATGAGACTGCGGATCGCAGTTTCTGCCTCAGTGCTATGATCCTGCTGCGACGAATTGGAGGAAATGCCACCTTTGTTTGATTTGAATTGCCCTGGTCGGAACCCGTTTTTGTCGGCTCCATACCGTACAAAGCGCAACAATTTCTTGTCTGCATGCCAGTAGCGTAAGGTTCGCTCCACATCATCTTTGATTTGCCCCTGTCTGGTGTAGAATTGAGGGCTGTGCGTGACGCGAAAGCCAAACCATGCCCCAAAAACCAGGCCCAAACCAGATGAATAGTCTTGGACGACGCCATTTGATTCGGCCATCTTGCGAATAGAGTCACCACGCCCCTTCAGAAAGAAATGGTTTTTTGAAGGGTTGACGCCCCAAACATGCACGCCATGTTTCTGCATCTCGCGTCCGGCACGGCAAATCAACTGGAAGAGTTCGGCTTTCGTGCCGTGTTTCTTCGACTCTTGCAGTTGAAGTTCTCCTTCGCATCCTTCTGAAGGCTTCGTGAGCACCCGTGGTATGGGAAGCTTTGTCTTGCATCTTGTCGCATCCAAGCATTTTTTTTGCTTCTTTGCTGACAACCTCAATGCTTCGAACAAAGCATCAATTCTTTGCTTTGGTAGGCACTTGAACTTCTTCAGCGACGTGACCTGCATTTTCAGCAGAATTTCCACGACTTTGCGAGTGTTCTTTCTCTTCTGCAGTTCTGGGCAGACTGTACGAAGAAAGCACATCAGCTCAGGCTCGTCCATGGTGCTCAGACCTGTCCCAGCCAGCGGATTGAAGCAGGAGGCCTCATGGGTCAATGGCTGTGTGCAGCAGTTAACCACCCCTGCAGCTTTCCGCTCTGCGACAACAGAATCTTCAGGAATTTCCACCATCAAAGACTGGATGTTGTCGTCCATGACCACGATGTGGCTCCCTTTGGGAGCTGCCTCCTCCATGAAGCGAACCTGCGATAAGAATCAACCATTGGGGAGAGCTCACTTACACTTCATGGAATGAGGGGGGACATATGGGACATGTCAGGACCATGGGTCATGAATTCAGTGTGCCTTAAGATCCGAAACTTCCTAAACTATTAAAATCTCTTAAATCCCAAAGATTGTTTTCCACAGAAAATGATGAAACACATTGTCCTGATTGTCCTGCCTGAAGGTGAGCTCCTCGGATTCCAACCACAACTCTGTCTGCCCAATGCGTACCACTGAGTGCAGCATCATATTTGCCCGAAGTCCAGGCCTCGTCTGTATGTGACACAAAAATCAAACAGCGCTTGTACGCTTCAGGGCCAAGGGCCAGCTCCAAAGCTGCCAGGGTCAACTCCCGCAGACCTTTCTCTGACAAATTAAGCTTCTTCTCAACCTTCTCCAATGGCTCACACAGTGTCTCTGACAACCTCTTGGCTGTCTCCGGATGCACACGACCAACTCCTGCCTTTTTCAACTCCTCTTGGAACGATTTCAAAGGCCTTTTGGCCATCTTTCTTAAGGCTGGTAGACTCAAATTGGCAGCCTCCAGCTTCTCTTCCAAGATTTTGGCTGCGCAGGGCAGTAGAACACCGAAGAGAAAGCGATGAAGCTCGCTTTGCTGACACCGAACACCAGGCCGCCCAAATGTCCGAATGCAAATCAACCACTTGTCCTCGGCCGGTCCTGGCTGCTGATCCAAGGCCTGCTTCACACGGTCCCGTGCAACCTCAAGGAGAGTCTGGACCCAAGGATGTTTGAAGACAGGATCTCCATGTGAAGGTCCAGGAGCAAGGCCATCCACATATTCGTATGGGTCCCTCGGATTAGCCAGCCCATGTCGAATCACCTGAGCTGCTGTCGGTCCATGGTAATGGCAAACCTTCAGTGCCGCAGCGGCTAAAGGTGCCGGTGCCAAAGGGACACCGCAGTCCGACAGCTTCGAGGCCAGGGTCTCGGCTGTCACAGGCATTGTCACTTGGAGCCTTGAAGCTGCAGCATCTGAGAAAATCCATGATCCAATTGATGATGCAATTGATGATTCCAAAATATTCCAATTGATGATTTGATTCATGATTTGATTGATGATTTCATTGATGCTCCATGGAAGGTTCCTGGCAAGGAGAAAGACATGCAAGTTGAAAGCACATCAGCAACCGTCAGCAACAGTCCACAAGTATCCACAAGTACTGCAAAGCGTCGAGACATGCGAGTGCAATGTCATCGTTCCAATCTCCCAGTGTCCAGACCTGAGATTGAAGACGTCATCGCTCAAAAGGCATGGAGCAAAAAATGTGATCACACATTGACACACTTTATATCTTTATCTTAGTCCACAAATCAAAATGGGCGGCTCCCAATGCGTGTCCTCTCATGAGACAAGTCCTTTTGTTGTTTTTATCTGCTGGTGGATGGTATTCCTACCTACTGTAGACCTAAACCAAGGCCGTGACAAACAGCGTGACCATTCCCATCAGCACATCATTGAAGTTGAAGACCTCCAGAAGCCAGGAGTATCATTCAAATCATTGTTCACTTTGGTCCATTCCTGAACTTTCTGTGGTGTTTGGTGTTTTTTGGACGGTGTTTGATGTTTGATTCCATTCTGACCTGGTAGTGGCTGCTGAAGTAGCCCAAATCTTTGCCCTCCAAGCGAGGGTTGGACTCCACCAACTGACCACCAAAGAGCTGCACCTCACCATGCCACGGGAATCCATGGCCCGACCCAGTTATGGCCCATATCAATTGCCACCCGAGGAGGATACTCCACCCGAAGCCCAAAGAAGGACCACCAACAAGTTCAGTAGGAGCACCTGCCACGAACATTTTACAGAAACTGTGGCTGTAGGTGACTTTCTGTGACTTGTGTCGGCAAAATTTGTGGATGCCATGCCTCCCGGCAGGTAGTTAAGAGCTTTTTCACCTCAATGGTAGCAATGCTACGTGTTATCAAAGCTTGTAAGACATCCTGATTCGACACCGCTTGGGATGGGGGAAGGCCAGCAAATGCACAAAGGCTGGTCAGCCCCAAAGTGTTGAACCAAGCAGCGATGATGCATGTTCTTTGGTAGAACTTCATGTGTTGCATCGCTTTGAGCACTCGTAGCAAACGGAGCAACTCAGTCCCACAGATTCGCAAAGGCTTTGGCAAGGACCGTTGCTCAGTCATGATCTTGAAAGTTGAAACAAGTTGAAACCTCTCTGTTTTCCCATGGAATTGATCTGGGGAGGCCTGTTCGATCATCAAATTGTCAGACAATTGTTCAGTCCATCAGCTGACGTTGTTTGCCAGGGCACGTTTGCACGTCGCAGCATACTCACAGAAACTTGCTGAAGCAGAAAGAATAACAAACCAACCTCAAACAAGTTCCAAGCAATGCCAATCAAAGCGCAAATAGTTTCTGGGTTTCTCCCTTAAGAGTTTGCTTGAAATGAGGCTGCCACAAATCCCAACAGCATGCTTGCTACGAAATCAAACCTGGAGGAAGACAGAGCGACTTAGTTTTTTGCTACAGGCTAGGGCTAGGGTCTTTCAGTCAAGGTCCTTCAAGGTGAGGATTCCACAAATATACAGCAGTGCAGAGCAGTGCCGACATTGCCTGTTGTCTCCGTGATACCAGTACTCCGCCCAGGACCAATGACAAAGCTTCAAGACTGCCTTGCACCACGACATCACGACAGCATCGAGCTTGGACACTTCAGAAATCGCTTCAGCGCTTCCCACATTCCCACACCTCCAAAACGTAAACAAAGGAAAAGAATAGGTCCGCGTACTGGAAGCAAGGTCCCTCCTGATGCCAAGATTGGAATGTTCATATGTCTGTGGGTATAGCAGGAGCACCATTCCTCCCAGTCGTTCAAGTCAACCACAGACTCAGTGAAGACCCACACCACGTTCAGACCAATCACGGCATTCATGATCTGGGAGCTGTCACCGAGCGACTCACTTTCATGGCAATGAAGAACATCACAATTTGTAGGCATTTACAATGCCCATAATATGCCCATAATATGCCCATAATATGCCCATAATATGCTACTATGCTATGCTACAATGCTATGCCAATCAATATGCACAATGCTATGCCATATGCTTGCGTATTTTCATTGTACTGGCAATACGCTGATCTCAGATGCGAGCTTTGTCCATTACACAGCCAGGATATCTGCAAGTGTAGCCTGGCTGCAACAGGGGAAGGAGCTGGTGATAGCTGGTAAATATATAGAAGGTCTTTGAGAAAGATGCCACCCTGTGACCACATCATGATTCATCCCATGGCATGTTCTGCCCACCTAAATTTGGACCAGTAGAATCATTCTCCATGAAGGCAGTCATGGTCCTGCACAAGGCAAACTTCAGTCGGTACATGTGACAGAAATACAAGAAATCCACATCTTGGTGTACTTGGGTATTCAATATTTTTTCTGTCTAAAATCTAATGCATGTTCCATGTGTGAAGATTCACCCGAGAAAGACCTTCCTACTGCAATAATTTCTTTCATGTCTCAGTTAATTTTAATAGTCTGAGATCTTACCTTGAACAGTGCGGCTTGACATAGTGGCCAAACAGCATCCTCATTACTCACTATCACTTTTCTCACCGTCACTTGTTCCATTCTGCAAGCGAAGATTCTCATCATATGATCTGCAAGGGAGTCTGTCATCCGAAGGTGTTGGAAGGATGTCTGCACCAAACTTCCCACCCATGGACATGTAAAACAAGAATGACTCCTAAGAATGACTCCCAGCTGCACAGCCCCACCTCTCTACGCAAGTTCCTTCCATACATTGCTTCAAACAGGCATCTCTTTCAGTGATGTGAAATTCAAACCTTGGTTCAGCCACATGCAATTCCCGCAAATTGATTGGGATGAAATCTTCCATGGCTGCGTCCAAGTAGCTGGAGCACATCACACATGTCCTGCATTCGAAAAAGAAGGGAGACTCAAACGAAGCACAACACCAGTAGGACTCAGTAGGAAAAGAACAGGTCCTAACACAAATCACAACAATTCACAACACCTCAATCAACTGAATCAACAGTTGCCTGAAACTCACCATGGTCTAGGACACCGTTTGCATCATCATCAAGAGCTTGGAAAAGCACCCGCAGAAAGGCCTCACCGCCCAAGGGGCCCAAGGGGCCCAAACATTCAAATCTATGCTGCCTCACACCTCACATGTGAAGTCCTCACCTTGGTGACAGTCATTTCCAGCAAGGGCGTCAAAACGTCTACAAGTCTCTCGAAATCTTGGTACCTGCAGCTTCCACAAGTTCATGGCGTCCCATGTCAGGTACCCACACAGTACCCACACATGGCGGCAGACAGGTGGCATATGCAAAAGACACCACTTACAAGGATTTAAACATATCAAATATCTACAAACCGCTAACCTCCCGTTGATTTTGCAGGATTTTGGCAATCACGCAATTTTGACATTCCCAGAACTGCACCGCCGTGAGCCTCACAACATCTCCCTTGTTGCATCCAGGGGGTGCAGGACTCTTCCTGAGGCCAGGACGGTACAAGCCAAGCAATGGCTTTGTAGGCATGAAATTTGTAGGCACAACGTGTGAGACATGTCCCTTACACCAGTGTCATTAGCTTTCCCCGTTGCAAGGTTCACGTCACTATTTACTTCATCATCTTCCCAAAGTCAAGTCTCAGAAGTGCGAAGGCCCCGTCAACACCAGACTTCCGTAAACGTCGTCCTCACATGTCAAGCAATCTATAAAATTTAATGGCGCGAGGAATTTCAAGTAATCATCTCCTTCATGTGAAGCGGTTTGACAAACTCAAATCTAAGCAGTGCATGCCTTCTACCAAGAAGTTCTTGGTGTGCTTGCTGTAGTCATTGTACACACCTGCTAAAATAACCTGCACAGGTGGAAGAGGCCTGGATTGGACTTGACCAAGCTGGCCCTCCCAGCCTGCTTCAGCAGAACTGCTCCCACAAAGATGAAGGGCATCCTGCAGAGGATATCACTGGAGGGAAATATCATAATATCACTGGTTGAGTTCCTATTTCAATCTCTGCTGTCCATAGCAGCAAGTAGCTTCGACTTGAATCGTAGGAAGGCACCTGCAAGTTGAGTCAGCGATATGAGTTTGGTTCTGGCCTCGCTCCTTGTGCACATCTGAGTCTCCCTACCATTGAATCTGGCAAGGTTGCCGTATTGAGGGTCGTGAAGCATGTGTAGAGGGAAGCACTAAACCTCCGAAAGTCTGGTCTCGTCTGGTCTCTGGTTTCGTCTCATGGCACCGCTTTTCTTAGCAAATCACTAAGCTTGCTGCGATTCAAAGCCTTGGCCAATGGGTTCTCCAAACTGATCCTTTCCCTGCGGAACTTGTGCGAATTGACCCTCTATCTGAAGATTTCACAACGCTCAAACGCTTAAGGCTTAAACGCTCAAACACATCCACCAAATCGACACCCTGCCTCTTCGTCATCGAAAATTGTGGCCGCTACCCAAGCAAACAGGACTACGGTGTAGAGAAAAAACATACCCACCTGCAGCAAGGGCAAAATGCATCTGTCATCATCTCTCAATCAAATAGATCTGGGCAAACAAACCCCAGCTGAACAACATTTGAATCCGCATTTGAATATGAGACGGCCAGGATCATTAGGTTTATCTTTTGCTAAGTAGATGTCCTATTAACCAACACCCTGTGTTTTGCCCACAAGCACAACTACAGTGACTATAGCCAGGCGCTTGATCAGATTTATATGTCAAGAAGACCTACCCTAATCTACTTTTGAAAGGCCACAGCAAACTTCACTGATCAATTCCAGAATTTGCGCCTTGCTTACTGCCAGGGTAGTTCTGAAAAACGAGAAAACCAGCTCCTGCAGCCATTAGCCAAGTGCTCTCAGTGTTTGAGGCGTCATCGGCGTCATCCGATTCAATTTTCAACGCACCTGGAGTCGTGGTACCGAACAAGCAGCAAGGCCAAACCTGCGATGGAGAACACAGGCAGCAAGGGCGTCCAGGAGTCCAAAGAGCCTTGTCCTGGCACTTTAAACCATGAACCTCAGTGCTGAATAAATACTGCAAAATATGTAGACCAATATTTATATATATATATATATGTATATATACAAATATATATATATACACATCTGTATGTGTGTAATGACATATGTATACTGAGCTTTCTTCTGCGGACGCCATAGGAGCAAAATATGGGCGATACGTCCGCAAGTCTTCAAATCTCATGAGCTCATGAATTGGTGTTGATCGTACAGAAAGGATGTATAATCCAATGGCAGGGAATTCCATGATGCCAATCGCTATCAATCGCTGATCTTGCACTACCCCAAAACCCGACCTCAGCAAAGGAGCAAAGCGTGCAGAGGAACCAGCGAGGCTTTGCACCAGGTCCTGAACTCGATTTGCGCAAAATCCCTCTGCCAAACCAAATTACCGCATTCAACAAAGTCAATCACGTGACCTTCACAGTCTCCAAGCGGTAGAATTGCTAGGGACGGGTCCAAAACACTCAAGACCAGAAGGCTGCCTTCAAGGCAAAGATGTCCTGCGGAGTTGTGCTGAAAATCTTAGCATGTAAGCCACATTTGCATGGTTGCAATGCCACAGATACAACCGAGGTCCTGCTGTGGTTGCGTGACCTAAAAATCGGATGTACCATGGGGTCATGTCACGAGGTTGCTTCCAACACCCAGATACCAGGGGGTGAAATGGTTTGACAAAGAGAAAAAAACAAAATGACCGATCTTCCTCCCTTGTGGCTATCACTTACCTACAATGGGTTGATATGGGTCGGAGCAACCCTGTGTCATGGCTGGAAGAAATGGAGTCATACAGGTGACAAGCTCAGCCACAGCTCGCTCTCTTTCGGCTTCCAACCTGAACCTCGTACTGCGGCATATAGTCGCACATGGGACCTCGATAAAGTAGGATCGGATGCAGCATCTACTGGCGGAATTGCAAGACACCAGCGTGTAGTTTTGATGTAGACTCAGCATACTCAACGATACACGAAAGACACACGAAGCGAAGGTCAAAATCGTCAAAATCTTAGAGCATCACGCAAAGTGGATAAAGAGGAAAAGCAGAATGCAGGACTCCAAGCTGACCTACAGCGAAAGTGCAAACTGTGCATTTTGCTCGACCACTGCCGACTGCAACAGAGAGATATATGATATAGGCGATATAGGTGCTTAATGGTGCGTTCATCCAGAGATACAGCGTCCAGAGTATGCTGCGACACGGTGCTAGAATCAAACAACACCCTTTCCCTGGAGACCATCCTTCCTCTTTCTTTGCTCTATACATCACCATGAATTCAATCTTCGTCTCGCAATCAGTCTGGACTCAGACCCTTCAAGAATCAGTTTCTGAAAATAGAAAGCCTTAAAGCATGTGATTGAGTTCCCCACTGCCAAACTGATTGGCAGCAGTGGTACGCCACTCATGATGTACCGGTTGTCATCGTCTGCAGCTCTGCAAACTGCAGCAGGTAGCGGAGGTAACGGCTGGTGACGCCAAGAGCACGCTGCATCAAATTTCTGCTCTTCAAAAGGCGCCTCCAACATCTTCAAACGGGCGGCTTTTGCACCTTGGCACCGGAAAGCCGCAGGACTGAGCGGAGAATGGACACACAATGCACAACAGCGCTAAGAGAACACGATTGGGCACCCAACCAGACAGGAGTCTCAAAAACACTCAGAAACAAGAGAGTCCAAACTGCTGGTGCAGCCCACTTTTCGATCCTCACCATCATTGCACCATCGTTGCACCACTTTGTGCATTTCTCTAATTCATTCCAAATCATTTTGGATTCTAAGCATTTTATTCTACAGTAATTCTCAAGCAGTCTCTTGGAGTTTGAAGTTATGTCCTGGTCTTGGTCTTGTAGGCATACCAGGCAGCTGGATCATTGGGAGGTTTGTGAAAGCCGCGCAATCTGAGGGCCTGGAGTGAACTGAGAGACACATGCGAGAGCTGTTCTTAGATTCTGACAGAGAGTCTCTCGTAGATGTTGGTAGATATTGATTCTCTTTGGACGGTTCGGTTGATTCCAAAATCCCATTGGTTACCTATCTATTTAACCAGAATGCAAAATCTCAGTTCATGGGATGACCCATACACATCCCGTTCAACCCCATCCCCAACCATCCCCAAGTATCGGTGGTTCACCATGACTCACAGCAACATCACAGCACTTCACGCACCTCATGGAGGCCCATGGCTGCCTTCCTGTAACAGTCCAGCTCCATCAAGGGCTGGGTCAAGTTTGGGCTTGAAGCCTCGATTGGATCTTGAAAGATGTCCATCATCACACTCTAAGAAAGTCATATCATATCATGTCATGTCATATCACACCATATAGTTGTGTATATATATACATAATATATATATACATAGGCTACATAGGCAAAGATGCAGCAACAGTCCCTGAGGTTCCGCACATAAATCTCGTCTACGTTCGAACGGGGTGCTCGAAAAAGACTGACACGGTACGCTCCAGCTGGAGGCAAGTATAACATGCGAATGGAGTGAACTGAGTAAACGGAGTTAAGCGAACTGAGATCAACCACGGAATTGGGAGTGGTACGTACCAAGCATGGGAGTGGTACACTTTGGTGCAGGATGCTGAAACTTTATCGCACTTAGTGCCCTGAAGACATATCAATGACTTTCAAGGCTCGCACTCCATCATGTTTCGACTTTCAGAGCCTTCAGCCTTGGCCAGTTTCGACTTTGTTCGACTTTGTTCGACTTTCTTGGCTTGGCAAACTTGACTCAGCAGCCCCGCCTCTGACTTCTGGACCAGTGCCCGTGCCCTGCCGTGCCCTGCCGTGCCCTGCCGTGCCCTGCCCTGCCGTGCCCGTGCCCTGAGTACCTGGCGTGTTTATTTTGCATGGAGTGCATCACTTTACAAACCTCCTCCTTGAAGAATACGGCGTACCTGGACGGGACTACGTTAGCCTTCAGTCTGCCTAATGAAAAAAAAAAATCTTACTACATGTTACTACTAATATCTACCAATAGTTCAAAGAAATCAAGCAAAATAAAACATATATATGTTTCAATCTTTAAGAGTCTATGTACTGATTCTGTATGTTGTCATCAATATCACGCATTCGAAGTCACCTTGTAGTCTGTTTGGTCCAGCTTGATCGCGAAACTGGGGAAATTGGGGAGACCGGGGTGGGCATCAAAGTCTCAACCCCGGTTGCTCTGGAGACGGCAAAGCAGCCATGCAATGCTCAAACTTTGACAGGCACAATTTCAGCAAACAAATGAAAGTCGTGTTGAAACCATGGCCTTGAAAATGACATGAGGTTTCATGATGTTTCATGATGTTTCATGATGTTTCATGACTGTCAAGAATGTATCTGTAGGTTTTCGTTTCGGTTTCTCTGGGGCTTGATAACAAAGCTGCGTCATGTCCCCTCTGTGGGTGTCGGAAACATGTGGACCCAGGACTTGCAGTAGATCTAGAAGGACAACACCCTTTCTTTTGCCCCTCCGGCCATACCTGCTCCAATCTGTGCAAGATGATTTGGCAGCAAGCAGCCATTCGCGCTTCACTAGAGTACATCTGTGCAAGAACAGACCGAAATCTAGTGTTTTAAATATTCAACACATTCACTTCAGAAAGCGTCTGTTTTACATGCATATTATATGGATATCGGTCTGGAAGAACCTAATCTACGGTTTTCTTTGCAATTGAAGTCTCGAGAAGACACTTCAGGATCTGCTGTACATTAAGCAGACTTCAAAACAGATGCATCAGGGAGCTCTGCCAAGTGAATTGCTACCTCATTTGTGCGACACCATGGCAGTGTGAAAGGTGGGTTGTAGCCCAAGAATTCCCACTTAGGTTCCTTTGTCATCTCGTCCATGACAAAACTCAGGGATGGAGAAGCCTCACGAGCTCTCGCAACGCACTCTGTCATTATGGGCCGAGCCTTCTCTGCGCTCGAGAAACCCGAGAAAGTGTGCACCAAAGCGATATGGCCAGGAACTTTTTCCAATTTGATTCGAGCATCTAGTGGTTTGGGCGGTTCCTTAGATGCCTGGATGTATTTGGAAGGCAAAATGAAACTCATTGTCTTTGATGCTGTGACCACCGGTGCGGTCATATCCATTTTTTCAGATGTCATCACGACCGGCGCTGTCATGGCAATTTTTTCTGAGGGTGTCATTACCACTGGTGCAGTCATCGCAATGGTTTCCTGGTTGCCATGTTCTTGTGACTGATTCTGTGGTGCGGAGAACACCCCGATGTATTTTGCCAATGTTCGGAAAGCTGTGCTTTGAAATTCATTTTCCGTTCTGGCCTCAGGGTAGGCATCCGACGAAGTCTTGGCCACCCAGTAAGGTTCGTACTCACGGCATTGCATTCCGGCAAGGTTTCCATGATTTTTGAATTTTGGCATCTCCTCCCGAATCATCCCAAAGACCATCCCCATGCTGAAAATTGGGCTACACTCCCAAAGGCTGCTGTGCAAAGGCCCTAAGGGTTTGAGCTGGAAAACTCTGAAAAACAATGGAATTCGGTTCAAAAATGCCCCATACATTTCCATATTGCAAGACCATTCATGTAAATCTGGATGTGGCATAATTGCATTTTTATCCACACATTCTTGATGTCCATTCCTGAAGAGAAACTAATGACCAAATCTGGTCGGACAAGTGAGAAAAAAATTATATGACTGAAATGTTCAATAAAGAAAAAACAACAACATACCAAACCCTACATGACCATCCATTCTTGACACATTCGTTTTCTTCAAGAATTGTTTGGCATCTGGTACACCCTGGTCGGCATCGGCCATGCAGGAGTCGTTTCAACAAAGGTTAGCATTTAGCATTGACAAATTTCGTCAAATTTGGTTAAAATTGCGGATGGGTCGACATTCAGCCATTGAAAATGCAACAATTTGATGTAAGAATAACCCAAGTTTCGATGGGCCGTGATTAATTTAGTTTTGCGATGCATCATTAAACGAAAAAGTCTTGGCCAGTTTTTGCGCCAGCAGTGTGGTGACAAAGGGTGGTTGCCATTGAAAAGCCATCCGTTTGGTGCAAACGGCATGAACTCCCGGACTGTCCAGTTTTCCAACTGCTTTGGTTTAAGTTTAAGCGCAAAACAATTTCAAGTTTGACGGGGCGGGTGTCCAAAAGGACAAACGGACCCAAAGTTTGGACGTCACATCAACAAGGATTAAAAGCGTCCCTATGCCCTATGCATTTTTGGATTCGAAATACATTTCCACGCGGGTTTTGCGAAGCAGGGTTGAATGAACCCGTTTCCATCTAAAGAGCAGCGGTGCTGGTTGATCGACCAGGGTGTGCAAAAACAAACATGTGACAAAGTGAAAACCACTGGGAACTCCACATCACTCACATGGAGCATCTGTTGGATCCTTGGGGTAGCGGGTGAAATCAACAAAATTCATTTCAAGACCGGTGAAAATCTGTAAATTCCATATTTTGGCAAACAAACATCCATGCGCCAATTGTTTCCTTTTCCTTGACTCGGAGCACTTCCAGATGGCGCCCCAGATTGGCTGTCGGCACGCACTGACATCTTGGGCAATGGCAACAGGTGAAAACCAACCTCATAAGATTGCAAAGCTTCAAAAATCTTCTGGTCAAGGTCCAGCGAGTTGTCTGACAAGCGCTTCAGCTGGGCCCCTGTTCGAATCAAATACATGAACACCTGCCGATCGGCCTTCAAGACCTGCTGCAGCGTTGGGTGCATATAGTTTTGTGGGGGATCCATTCGAAGGTGTGACGTCAATTGTTGAAGGTATCGTTCATGACATTCCCAAGACAAAATGTCTGCGAAGTCCATCGCAACTCCACGACGTCTCAAGGCCTCAAAAGCCTGAAGCTCACTGCTGTGATATTGGTCGGGAACGTCAGACTTCTCCCGAACTGTCAGTTTTTCTGTATCCAAGGAAAGTTGTTTTCTTCGTCTTGCCCATAGTTATCTCCCACTCGCGAGACATCAAACGTTCCAACTGTATGTAACACAATTGGTTTGACTCCTTCTGCTGCATCATCGCCTCCAAGAGCTCATGTGAGGGCTCCAGTTGGCGTTCAACCACAACGCCATGGAGCTTCAACTTCAACTGCTGCATGCGGTGCTCGCGCTCCACAGCTGGTAATTTTCTCGTCGCAGCTGCATTGGGATCTGTTACAAGTTCCCGCAACTGTCCAAGCACCATTGTATGCCCTTCGAAAACCAGACGCTTCAACACGGCCGTATCGGCCTGAGAAATCAATGCACCCAATGTGTTCTGTGCGAAGGTCAAGAACTCAGCGTTGTCCAAAGGGTGCCCTGGTTGACCTACTGCAAATGCGATCTTGCCCATCGTGTCCAAATTGTTCTGAGTCAGTTGCAAGATAGCCCGATCTGACATTCCCATGTCACTGCACCGCTTCTGCAGGTGTGCTTTTGAATCCACGATTGATGTCATCACAGCAAAGCTTCACGTGCAATCGTGAAAGGTGTTAGTTAACATGTCATGAACCTGCAAAACATCAGCGACATGTATGCACAAGTGAAAAGGCATGGACAAATGCAAGCTGAACAAGGTGAACGCAATTGGAAAACATTGCACATCAAAGATTGCAAAACATCAAACCGTTGGTGCATATGGAAAACATGAGTGTCCATTGACTCTCCCTACGCTGACATTCCAGCACATTGCTGCAGCGGCCACACATTGTGGATGAGACGCACATAGCGTCTTGGATATGATCACATTGATCTTGAATCGCATTGATTCCATTTGACATGACATGTACTGAAGGACATCTCTTCAGATAAATACGCTCACATGTGAAATTGCAAACATTCGCAACGTGTCAAGTCGGCGCAAGCAAACATCCACACATGTTGCAAACATGGTTGCTTGATTCAAACATGACTGCATCATGCCACTGCACATTGATGATCACATGATCTGAAATGAAACTTTTTCCGCGTTCTTCGCAGCACAAGTGAAAAGTGACATGAGTTGACATGTGCCATATTTTATGGTGCACGTCTGCCCTTGAAACACACCCTGCATTTTGCAGTCCAATCAATCGGTCCAATGACCACGTGATAGCTTCCAGTTATGACCCTGCCGCATCGAGTCAGCTTGTCTTTCATGAACGCCAAGAATGCGTCCTGATCGCCAAACCACGCATCCACCTCATCACGACATTCGTGAATGATCTTGGTCTTGGTATTCTTGGTCCACACGCGCACCGCTCTACTTGATGGATCGCCTGGCAAAAGTGGCCCGGCTTCCTCCTCCAACTCGACATCGGTCGAATCCCCTTGTCCAGATGTGTTGCTGCAAGTGTCACTCTCTGAGCTGTCAACCCCTGAATCAGAGGAAATGTCAATGACCTTCCCAGCAACGTCCCCTGCGACAAGGCTCCAACTGGACTCGGTCTTCACATCAGATGCCAGGCCAAGCGCCCCATGCGCCACTGCTGCTCCAGTTGCACCACCTGTTGCAAGTGGCACTTCGTCAAGGCCGGGTGTCCCCGGTTGCACTCGTCCCCCAAACGCTGGAGTGAAAGGCTGCATGACTATATGTGCCGGTGTTCCCACCGATTGATGCGAACTTCCTGCAAAGTAATTGGCTCTTGTAGCATCTGGGTTGAAGATGCCATCTCTGATAAGTGTAATCACTTTCTGCAGCGCATTCACCGGACCTATGCTCATGTCACGGCTGTGGCATCAGCGTGCCTCCCCAGGATCCTACTTTGATCCCGTGGAATTTCAGCTTTTGCCGCCCAGCTCAAAGCAGTAGCCTTTAAGCTCAGCTATGGCTACTCAAGTTCTTGTCTGCACAATTCAAGAACCCTTTCAAAATGTTTGTCACCTCACCTGGAGAAAGTGGCCTCTTCATCCACTCGACGCGGTCGCCTAGTGAAGGCGCTGGCAGTAAGGCTCCCTGAACTAAACCAGATGTGGGCAGTCCACATGTCTTCCTGTTTGAAATCCATGCATGCATCCATGGAAATTGTACCACTCCGACGCTTGAGATGACAATAGGCAAAAGCATGGCCTTCTGCTGAGCTGATTTTGCTGACTTGTGGTAACGTGTTGTCACCTCCAGGAAACCTGTCCCTCCAGTCAAGTCGTGCAGAATCTCGTGGATGAAATTGACATCAGAAACTCTGCAACGACCATACAGCAGCAGCAAAAGATTTGATGCAACACATCTGTCAACCTTCGAAAAGGACTCGTCACACGCAATGCCATGTAAGGTTTTGACTTCGGCAACTGTCAATGGCCTTGTCTGCCTGACAGGATCCTTTGTAGACAATTGGATCTGAGCCTGACCACTGACACGCCTTGAATTTGCACACACCAAGGCGTTGTCAAACCCCATCACGAAATGTGCAAAACGAAGGGACTGCAAGAAGGATTGTGACCTTGATGCCGATGATGTGCTTCCAGTTTGCCCCATTACATATCGCCATACATCTGACTCACTAAATGGGACCATGGCTCCATCACAATTCACTGCATGCCACCTGTAATACATCATCAGAGCGTTTGCACGCTTCAGCACTGTATTGGGGCTCTTGACCCCCATCACTGAGATCAGCACTTCATCAACCTCCTTCTCGTCCAGGTCTGTGATCTGTCTGCCAACGTCTGAACTATCAGGGTGAAGACAAACAAGGAAACGCCACTTGGCAAGAGCCCCATGCATTGTCTTCTCTCTCTGTTGAATGAACGTTTGGTCCGTTTTGTGCTGGACATACTGTGAACACTTCCAATGCCTCTCACAAGGTATCACTGGGGCTGCAACCGGCAGGTCAGTACTGCCCCAGTCGATGGGCATGCTGAGTCTAGCACCGGGGTATTCATCCCCAAAGATCTGACGCATAAGTGGGGTCTCCCAAGGCATAGTGACAGCTGAGAACTTTGCACCCCTAATGAACATGTCCGAAATGGCAGCATTATCGTCGCTGAAAGAACTTCTGCCACCAACATCCAATGGCACCACAGTGTCATGACATGAAGCTGCAACTGAAGGCTCATACTCAGACTGTTTGTCACTTGAAAAACAAGATGAAGCCCACGAACCCGAATGCTCACACGTATGTTAATGGTACAGATGTCAATACACATGGTTATGCAGTCACGCACAATACCTTTCTGCAATAGTTTATTTGAACAGTCTTGTACATGTTCCCTTGTTACCAGTCTGCACGTTGTGGAGTGTAAAGTGTAGAGTGGAGAGTGTAGAGTGTGTAAAGTGCAGAATGCGGAGTGTAAAGTGTAGAGTGTGGAGTATGGAGTGTAAAGTGTAGAGTGTGGAGAGTAGAGTGTGGAGTGTGGAGTGTAGAGTGTGGAGTGAGGAGTGTAAAG
Source organism: Cladocopium goreaui (assembly GCA_947184155.2). Lineage (NCBI taxonomy): Eukaryota > Dinophyceae > Suessiales > Symbiodiniaceae > Cladocopium > Cladocopium goreaui. The sequence continues at coordinate 150,383 of CAMXCT020001076.1, forward strand.
TGCAAAGTGTGGAGTGTGGAGTGTGGAGTGTAAAGTGAGGAGTGTAAAGTGTGGAGTGAGGAGTGTGGAGTGTAAAGTGAGGAGTGTAAAGTGTGGAGTGAGGAGTGCAAAGTGGAAAGCGTGGAGTGTAAAGTGTAGAGTGTAAAGTGTAGAGTGTAAAGTGTAGAGTGTGGAGTGTAGAGTGTAGCGTGTGGAGTGTGGAGTGGAAAGTGTGGAGTGTGGTGTGTAGAGTGTGGAGTGTGGAGTGTAAAGTGTAGAGTGTGGTGTGTAGAGTGTGGAGTGTGGAGTGTAAAGTGTGGAGTGTAGAGTGTGGAGTGCGGAGTGTAAAGTGTAGAGTGTGGAGTGTGGAGTGTAAAGTGTGGAGTGTAGTGTGGAGTGAGGAGTGCAAAGTGGAAAGCGTGGAGTGTAAAGTGTAAAATGTGGAGTGTAGGGCGTTTAGTGTAGAGTGTAAAGTGTAGAGTGTGGAGTGTAAAGTGTGGAGTGTAAAGTCTAGAGTGTGGAGTGTGGAGTGTAAAGTGTGGAGTGTAAGTGTGGAGTGAGGAGTGTAAAGTGTGGAGTGTGGAGTGTAAAGTGTGGAGTGTGGAGTGTGGAGTGGAAAGTGTGGAGTGTGGAGTGTAAAGTGTGCAGTGTGGAGTGAGGAGTGTAAAGTGTGGAGTGAGGAGTGTAAAGTGTGGAGTGTGAAGTGTAAAGTGTGGAGTGTGGAGTGAGGAGTGTAAAGTGTGGAGTGTAGAGTCTAAAGTGTAAATTGTGGAGTGTGGAGTGTAAAGTGTAGAGTGTGGAGTGCGGAGCTTAGACACGGCGACGCCACAGGAAAACCAGAGACTCGAGACGAGACACGTGGGCGCAGAAAAACGAACATTTCGTGCGAGACTTCCTCCAATTTTCATACTTTGCAGCTCCAAAATCGACGTTTTCCTACGAGTTTTCCTTAGAACCTGAAAATTTGTAACATCAAAATCGATGTTTCGTGCGAGGCTTCCGTCAATTTTCAGCACATGTGAGAAAATGCCACGCCTGCCACGGAATTTGCATCTTGTCACCACTTGACGCAGCCCTGCCAATGCGATTTACAAAAAACACGCAAAAGGACACGTCTAAAGTGCTGCGCCTGCCACGAAAAATGACGATGGACACGCCCAAAGTGCTGCGCCTGCCACGAAAACTGCAACACATCTTCTGAAAACGTCCCAAAAGTATTGCGCCTGCCACGCAAAACGACTTGCGACACGTTGCAGAACACGTCTGAATGTCACGAAGTGCTACATCTGCCACGCGAAACGAAGCAGCCAGACGTCTGAAACCTCCAAAAAGGACCACCTCTGTAAAACTTCCCATAGGCACGGTCATACGGTCCTCGCGCGAACGGTTGCGGACGGTTGCGGACGGTTGCGGACGGTTGCGGACGGTTGCGCTCGCGAACGCAACGTCGAGCGAACACACCCTCGACCCCCAGACCCGCAGAGTGAAACGGGAACCCTTGCTACGCATTCGGGAATGACTGGGCTCAAAACCAAAGCCGGCGCCATCCAAAAAGTCGTGGTCACCGACAGGATGATTCAAGTCCAACGCATTGTCAATGTCACCGGCTGCAACGCTAGACACAACCACATCAGCATCAGACTGAAAACTTGCATTTGACATGTCTACCCCTACTTTGTCTGATGTTTTCCTCCATTTGAGTCTGAGTCCTCGTAGGCCTCCAGCGTCGTCATCATCCATAGCTCAACTACCCCCCGGCGAAATGCAAACTCTCCTAAAAGAAAAACATGCAATGAAGATGGACATTTCCTTGACCTGAGAATCTGTTGCACAAGCATTGGAAAAACTGAAGACATCTGGAAACTGAAAACATCTGCAGCATGTATGAAGAAAAGTCACGTTGACCTTGAACCCAGCCAGCTGATTCGAATCCAAATCTTTCTGCAGGTGATAACTCGCACTCATGACTGACCGCTATAAAAGCTGGAGAGCGCCATCCCGAACTTCAAATTCCACATTCATGTGACTCATATGCAACCAATGGACAATCCAAGCGAAACATGCTGCTTCTGACTTGCTAGACACTGCAGTGCACGGGCATGCTGCTTGTTTTCTCTGGTTGCGATCAAATCGCCCTGAGCGCACCACCGGCCACACAATCAAACCGACCGTAGTGACTCAAGGGATGTCCATAGAGAAATGAAGATGTTAAAATCGAGTTCAGCAGTTGCAACTGCATCGAACAAGAGGGTCCCCAAACCCGATATTGGGCTTGGGTGTGGGGGGTTTTCAGTTGGCTTTCCTGAGCCAACACTTCTGCCGGCCAATCAAGTCGTCATGGCCATGTTCCTACGCACATGCTGTGCTACACAACATGCTGCTTCTGACTTGCTAGACACTGCAGTGCACGGGCATGCTGCTTGTTTTCTCTGGTTGCGATCAAATCGCCCTGAGCGCACCACAGGCCACACAATCAAACCGCACTGGCCGCAATCATCCCACACTGCCGGTGCACTGGAATGTCAAATCAGAAGCAGGAAGTTGAAGTAGCAAATCATCTAAAGCAGAGCTATGTGCATATTCCAAATCATTGGCTACGCGAATTAAAATCTTCCAAAGCGGATCAAGATTAAAATGAACTCTTGTGGCCTTCAAAGCTGTCATATCAGAAAAATCGAAACGAGATACAGAATCGCTCATATTCAAGGAAGAAGGAACCCATTCAAAATGAATGTTCCAACCGAAATGACAAATAAGTCGCCAAATGAATGCCAGTAAATTGTTGATACAGGAGTCTTTTCCGTAACCTTTGAGGAGTCCGGACAAACCGGCTTGGTTGTCAATCAATGCGATGATCAAGGCAGGGAAATGATTTCGCAGCACCGCCATTGCTATCAATTGCGCAACAATTTCAAGAAAATAGATGAAAGCACGTCTCTCGCAAAATGCTCGAAGAACCCTTGGTGGCACAATACCAGCAGCGAACACTGTATGGTGGTAAATATGGCAAACGAAACCCCAACCATTTTCAAATTGATGACATCGTGATTTCGCCCAAAGCCCTGTAGGACAACAGTGACCTGCAGAGAAGGTGTGATCACCTTTTTTGAAGAAAGCATCAGTGTACAGGACTCCAGGTCGGCTTAATACCCTGGTGGAAATCAGACGTGGTTGAAGGGCATCAAAAAGCATCAACAAGGTACGAATAGCACAGTTCATCGCAACTGGCAACGCATCATGGTGAACATCCTTTGCGCCAGAATGTGCAAAAACATAAAAAGGATGAATTGCAGATTTGCCCAGCTGTCCAAACAAGCTGCTCGTGAGAAATACCAGCTTGCCAGCAATGCGTTGTGCTTCCAGGACACTCAAAAACTGTTGCGTCTGAATCTTCAGCAAAGCGTTACGAAGCTTCTCCAAGCGATCAGGGTGTGGGCTCAAAACAATATCAGAATCTCGAATGTGAACCATGACGCCTAAAATCTTCTGATGGGAACTCGGCGCAAGGGATTTCTTGTCTTTCATGTTGAGGCCAAAGCATCGGAAAACCGCGCTAAACGCATCAAAGCCGCTATGAATGGTCTGGGAATTTTCAATACCAACAAAATCGTCAACAAAATGACCCACGCAAATCTGAAAAATACGTCTAGCCAGGAAACATAAAGCATCTGCTGCCCGATTGAATCCCCAAACTGAAGAGACAGCGCCGAAACTCAGTGCATGATGTTGAAGCAGCAAAGGGCCTGAACCCAATTGAAGGATACAAAAGCCATCGCGTGGATCGCGAAGTGGAAATTGGCGATACGCACCATCCAGGTCCTGTGCCCAGGCTTGGGCTTGAATTTGCAAATCAAAATGAGCACGGATAAGTTCAACGAAAACGGAAAGATCATCATGATGTGGGGTATCGTGTACACATACTGTACTGTTCAGAAAGCTGTGCTTGAAATCTTCACAGCGTCGGATTTTGTCACTTTGTTCGACGCTAAAACAAAAAGATGCAGAAATCTCATCATCTGGCAAAGGAATATTGTAGCGATCAGGGAGCTCTGCTGTGTTGCAAGGCCACCAAGTGGGAGCCAGAAAAGGGCCTCCCATACGTCCTAGCCGAAGTTCTTCAATGAGCTCTTTTAACATGGTGTCAGCATGCTTGTCAATACGCGGATGATTCAACCTTTGCAAGATATAATGGCGATTCAGCTCTTTGAACCGTGGCATTGATAATGGTGAGGCATATTTATCATCTGTACGTGGGGCCCATCCGCTACCTCCATGTAGTTGACCAGTCATGGCAAAACCATTACAAAGATCATCTGCTAGTTCAGGCAAACCAGGAAAACCAAATCGACCCAACAAATGCAGCAAAACCGGTATCTGTGTGATGACCTTGGTGTCAGGGTTCCAATATACTTGTTGTATATGGGGCCGCAACTTCAACCACCAATCATGGGTGTGGTCGGCCCACTCATCGACCATCGTGTGAATTTCGACAGCCAGTTCGTCACGGATGCGAACCAAGTCATGACGCCAATCAAACTGAAATTTCAAGCATTGAACAAAACCAGGTGCAATCTTGGCAGGAAAATGCAAAGGGTGATCCGCAGTGGTGGCATTGTGCCAATGATCCCAAATGTCTCGTGAAGGAGCCACACAAATTGGCTGAGTGGGCCAGAAACCTGGTCCAACATGTGCCGTTTGGACCCGCATCAACTGTTCCACCCATTGCAACGTGCTCTGTCGTGGAGGTGGTTTCAAAGTCGTGGAAGCGGAGCCTGTGACCATCGCTGCCAAGACAAACTGAAAAAGAAAGCGGGCGACGCCACAATGCCATCCATTTGCCAGAACTCGGTGGCGGCTTCGATCGTGGACTCCATCAATGGCAGTGTAGCCTTTTGGTAGCATATGCAGTTGCTCTTTGCACTCCGCAGTGGGCACCTGCATGTTGCCCTGGTCATCATGCAGTAGAGCATGCGGTTCATACTGCCATGGAGCATAGGTGCGATGATCCTCCAGCCAGCGGGTTTTGGTGTATGGGTCCAACTTCCCTTTCATTCGCTTCGGAGCCGCCCGTCCAGACGCGGAAGGCGAAGGAGTGGTCAAGCAAGGGACGCACAGCTCATGTCGTTGAACCCGGGGGTCCAGATGTTTGCCATCAAGGTCCAACGATGACGCATGCTGAAGATCGCAGTCCACATGCAGACGGGGAAATTTATGCAGCTTGGTCCAATGCAAAGGCTTGGCAGACCCTGGATATGAATTTACAGTGTGCCAATCAACGCGGCTCCACCACAGCCGAGGACGACTGATCAATCCGAAATCTGATGCATCAACTGCAACTGTCTGACAACCCAACGCGTTGGAGAAAAAATCCGCCTCACCACGATCCTGCAAAATCACGTTCCCCACCAGGTAGCCCACTCGATGGTGGGGAAGACCAGACTCAACCTCACGACACCAGGTGCAATAATGGGAAAACTTCTGTCCTTCTGGTCCTGAACGGCCAGGTGCATCAGGGCGAATCGCGCTAAAGTCTGGACACGGTGGAGCTCCAACAAACAATATCAATTTTTTGCCTTGTGGGTCGTACTCAGAGACCAGAGACACTACATCAGCAGCAGGATCAGACATGAAATCGCCTCTGGCCACTACTTGTGGGAAGTGGCGCTTTGTGATGAGCAAGCATTCGGGGTCACCCTCCCAAGCCACAAAGAGGAAAAGCGTGCCAAACATCTGTGTCAAAACATGAGCAGCCGTTGCAATACCATCAAAACAGCTCAGCAAAATGATGTCATTGCCCGAAACTGGGGAGGCCTCGGCACGTGGTTGGGATATCCTGCGTGGCAGTGGAGGGCGGTTGTCAGCAATGACAACAGGGTCGGGTGACCCACCCACCTCAAAAGGTGGGTCCCCGTGTTGTCCCTATTTGCCACTGGCGTTCCAATCAGATGGCCAAGAAGATGACGACCATCTGGCAGGAGAGCTCGCCTCAGGATGCCATGTAGATTGAGAAGGGGCCCCATTTCCATCGGGATATGGCGCCGTCCATGTCTTGTTTTGACGGGCATACGGTTGCGACCTGTATTGGCCAAACTTGGACTTGCCCCCTCCTTTGCCGGAACCTTTCTGAGGTCCAGTCTTCTCGGTATTGTTGGACTTCTTGGTCGAAGAAGATGCCTCTCGTGACATGCACTCACTGAAAACATCCAAGTCTTTCATCAAGAGGCTAGCCGCAGCATCAAAGGACTGGCCACTTCTCATTGCGGTGGCCAACTTCCAACTGATAGTGATGAAGAATTGCCCAAACTGTTCGGTCTTTTGAGGTCTCGATCGAACCAGTCTGGTCAGCCAATCAAAATAGGAGTGGACTGCCTGCTCACTCCCAAGTTTCAACAGAATGAAGCACCAACGGATGGAAGCTAATCCATCCAGCACTGCCAAAACACTGCGTGGTTGCCACGCTTCTTCAGGGGCAGCTACGAGCTTGGCATCGTTGAGCAACAACGTGGTAGTGCTGCGATCCTTCTTGGCCAATGGGTTTGGTTCGCCAGCCGCAGTAAAAGTCCTGGCGGCTACCAACTCACCGAGACCCACCGGACTGTAGGTCTTGGAGCTGGTGTGTTCGTAGTAAACCCTGGCCAAGATCTTGTCTGTGCCAAGAAGTTCGTTGACCGGGAAAATCCGGTCAACGCCCCCAATTTGTTGCGACTGGTACTCATGGAGCAAATTGGCCCAGACACCGGGAGGCAACTGCCTCGGAATCTTCTCCTCGGCCACTGGATTCGCTGCTGCTAGCGAAATGGCGCCAGGAACTGAAGTGACTGGAGGAGCATGCCGCAAGGTCATCTGAGCCTGCCAAGAGCTATTGGCTTCATTCCAGAGATGCTTCAAGATGGCTTCTGCAATTGGCTTTTCAGCCTCGGCTAGGCTGATCCTGGATCCATCCTGTTTCTCCCACCCACTCATCAAAGGTGTGATCAAAACCGATGAGAGGTGGTCTTCATCTTTGGCAAGCAGGGCCAAAGTAGCAGTGGTCTTGATGGCTCTGTCTGCAAAATAGGAACGAATGACATCCCCTGCTGCTGCTTCCACAAACAGATCCTCGAGGGCAGGCAGAGTGCCATGGTTCAATGCCCGCATGGTCATGGTGGCTAGGCACCGTTGGAATTGGGCCAGCAAAATTCTGAGAATAAATCGAACCACGTGTGTCTGAAAGACCGATCTGCCGTGAACACTTAACGTGTCGTGATGAGTCGCAAATCAACACAAAAACAACTGTGCAAAGACCAAAGTTGGAAAAATAACCAAGTGGGGTGGCACAACCAAAACAAACAAAATACCTGCCTACCAGTTGGTGGAGAGCAGCCAAAGTACCACAATGATGTGCAGAGTCTCAGGTCTAAAATGAAAGACATCATAAATGTAAACTCGCATGCAGTGGACTGGCACCTGGGATACCGTGTCGGCCGGTCGCATTTGTTTTAACCACATCAGTTGCATGAGTCAGGTTAATGTGGATGCCTATTGCTGGCACCGATCAAGAACCTCGCCAGCTGGAGGCTTCAGAACATCAAGAGCTGTCACTATCAGAAGGTTCCAGGTCAGAAAAGCCCGAACCAGAGCTCTGAACATCGGAACCGGAATCTGCATTCCGATCAAAACATTTCTGACAGGCCCTAAGGGGATCAGAAATCTCACTGACCCTCAAAAAGTTTGCCTGACCATAGGCCCATCCACACCGTGAACGCCACGAGCTAGGTGGGTTGCTGAGTTCATGCGGGCAGCCCAGGTGGACAATCTTGGACCTGGAGCGAATGACATATGCTGCAGGCGGCTTGATCACTGCTTGTTTGAGGATCTGAAGCTCGGCACGCAAAGCAGTGATGTCCCCGGATGTCGAGGTCCTGGAAGAAGAAGAAGCGCCCGATCTGGAGGACTCGTTTGAGATCCTGGGAGCAGCACGGCTCAACGCATCTGAATCAACTTGAGGGCCCACGGCAGGCGCAATCGCCAGCGAACCAACATCAGGCCGGTTGTTCAGCACCACATCAGGGATGCTCGGCAGCAGATTGAGGCCAGCTTGCTGCGTGTAGCGCAAGATGGTCATGCTTGTCCATCTCCCCAGCAGCTGTATGAGCTGTAGATGCACACCAGCTGCGAACAACATCTGCGCTCCACTGACACGTAGAACGTGGCCGTGGAAACGTTGAATGTCTTTCCCTGAAGGATCCCTGCGACTCAGTGGAATGCCAAGAAAAGAAATGACTGACCTGAGTGCCATGATAAATTGATGCTTGCTGGCAGTCTGTCCATTGCTAGTGGGAAACAATGGAAACCTATTTGCATCACCACCGCCAAGGTTGTGTTGGCACCTGATGAGGTGGCGCTCTGCCGCATGCCAGACGCATAAATTGTGTCGTCGGACCCTGCAGGAGCAAGACAGCACTCGTTCACAGAGCTGACCATAGCAATCGGTTTTGTGGATTGGAATCAGCAAGCGAAGTTCAGAGTCAGTCAAGGTCAAATGACTGAGCCGAGCTGATGCTAACTCCGACTCACGTAACATGTACCACAATCCGATAATGCAAAGATCTCGGCAGTGGCTAACTTGATCAAAACTGAAAGCTTCATCGACAAAACTGAAAGAGCAATCATTGAGTCGCATAGCGTCGAAGGACTCCTTTAAACGTTGAGCTCCAAGTCCACGCAAAATTGAACGCAGACAGTCTCGAATGACATGCCGAAGCAACGAGTCAACAGGAAGGTGCAAATGCCTGGTTTGGTGTGAGCAAATGGATTGAAAATACACGGCAGCGCTTCTGTATCCACCTGCTTTCAGACTCGCAGCGAAAGCTCGAACGTTCTCATTGGAGAGCGGAAAAGGCTCCAGATCCCAAGCCTTGCAAACAGCCTGATACGTCCGAAGACGTGACGCGTGAGCTGGAGCCGTGCTCCGAGCTAAGACATCTTCGTCAAGGGCGGCTAAACTGCGAGCCCGCTGATTTGGTCGCGCAGCCTCTAAGGCCGCTGAAAGGTTTGCCCTCTTCCCCTGAAAGGCAACTGGCAAATCAGCCCTCACTTGGGCTGGGGACACCGCCTGCTGGGGCCCCGCCGCCAAAATGGCTTCAATCTGCCATTGGAGAACACCATTCTCTTGCAGAACGGAGGATTTCAAAGCGACATCGGAAACACTACGCACACCATGGCGCAGCAATGTGCTAGCCAGGAGTCCCTGCCCTGACGCTCTCAAAGCATCCCACAAGCCCTCCATGGGCTATTTGAAAGAAAACATTGCTCACTCGTGAACATGGATGGATCAGGTCATGAGTTGTGAGTTGCACATGCCGTTAAAGTGCAAGGGTGATGTTGACTCACATAGGATCATTCCAACTTCGGGCAAAAACTTTCAAATGGAGATGAAGTCAAAAACCCTTCTCAAAATCAAAAAAAAAGAAAAACTAAGTGAGTGCCCAAAGACGGCGGCCACTAAAACAAATCAAAAAAAAAACATGCAACATGCGGCGGAGGGAGAAGGGAGATGACAGGAACAGCGGAGCAGCATCAACTAACACACACGCACACACAAGAAAATGGCTGAACAATTTTCACGAATCAAAATGAAAAGTGCCAAAGGTGCGAAACCTGGCTTTGAAGGTCAACAGTATCCCGGTCACAGCGCCGAACAAGTGACCGATACGAGCAAAATTAGGACTACCGCCGTTAAGAAGGATGGAATTGATGTGACAAGCAAGTCTCCAGATGGAGACCTATCAGTTGTCACACAGATAAGAACAGATACTACACTTGATCATAGCCTGCTGACAACCAAAGGAGGAAAGCCCAAATGACCAAAAGCGATTCCACCAGTGCTGCACTGTCGTCGGAGGCTTCTGACTCTGGCATCTTCATGTTGCTCATGCTCATGCTTGCCATGCTTCTCATGCCTGTCGGCTTGCTTAAGGAAATCGAAGGCATCAGAAGCTCCCAAAGGTTCGATTTCCGTGGGCAGCGTTACAGACTCGAGCACGGCGCGAGCAAGAGGCAACAGCAGAAGGGTGAGGAACGCCATGGCTCCTGCAACCCAGCCTTTTCAGTTGGCTTTCCTGAGCCAACACTTCTGCCGGCCAATCAAGTCGTCATGGCCATGTTCCTACGCACATGCTGTGCTACACAACAAATGATGGCAATCAGCTGGATTTCTTTTTCGCACACAGATCGGACTCCCCCTATTAACTATTGAGTTTTTGTTAGTTCGATCACCGAAGGGTGCTTTACAAAGATGAAGGCTTGGCTGGAGTGACAAGTTAACTGGATTTCCTCGAGATGAAACTCTATTTGCTGTAGTATTTTTGTTGAGTAAATTATGTTTTATTTGCGTCCGATTGATATCAAAGAGAATAGTTTAGCCTGGTTTTCATTTGTTTTGGGCCTTATTGAAATCAAATAAATTATGCGCTCCGGAGTGTGCAATTTATTTTAAACAATAGTCAAAACCATTGAATACCAGGCCACGCTATCAACTCAAATATATTATATACCTCATGGAATCCTCATGGAATCCATGAAACTTCCTGTATCTTTCGATTTGTTAAACAACAGTTAAACTAAATCACGCGCTCCACAGCGCGCAATTCATTCAAATAAAGTTCAAAGCCATTTAGTACCAGCCTAAACCATTGTGGACATGAAGCCTACTTTATTCAACAAACATATTAAAATAAATTACGCGCTCCGGAGCGCATAATTCACCATATCAAGTTCAAAGTCATTTGGTACCAGCCTAAACTATTGTCTTGTTGCGCAATTCTTCTTGAAGGCGGAACGGCGCGAACCCCATTGTTGAGTGATTCTTCTAGAACAGGGATTGGCCCGAAACCCACTGTTGAGTGATTCTTCTTGAACGGGGATTGACCCGAACCCCACTGTTGAGTGATTCTTCTTGAACGGCGATTGGCCGAACCCTACTATTGAAAGATTCTTCTTGAACGGGGATGGCCGAACCCCATTGTTTACTGGTTCTTCTTGAATGGGGATTGGTCTGAACCCCACTGTTGAGTGATTCTTCTTGAACGGGGATTGGCCGAACCCCATTGTTTAGTGGCTCTTCTTGAACGGGGATTGGCCCGAACCCCACTGTTGAGTGATTCTTCTTGAACGGGATTGGCCCGAACCCCACTGTTGAGTGATTCTTCTTGAACGGGGATGGCCGAACCCCACTGTTCAGTGCCGAACCCCGTTGTTGAGTGATTCCTTTTGAACGGGGATTGGCCCGAACCCCACTGTTGAGTGATTCTTCTTGAACGGGGATTGGCCCGAACCCCACTGTTGAGTGATTCTTCTTGAACGGCGATTGGCCGAACCCAACTTTTGAGTGATTCTTCTTGAACGGCGATTGGCCTGAACCCCACTGTTCAGTGATTCTTCTTGAACGGGGATTGGCCGAACCCCATTGTTGAGTGATACTTCTTGAACGGGGATTGGCCCGAACCCCACTGTTGAGGGATTCTTCTTGAACGGGGATTGGCCCGAACCCCACTGTTGAGTGATTCTTCTTGAACGGTGATTGGCCGAACCCCACTGTTGAGTGATTCTTCTTGAACGGGGATTGGCCCGAACCCCACTGTTGAGTGATTCTTCTTGAACGGCGATTGGCCCGAACCCCACTGTTGAGTGATTCTTCTTGAACGGGGATTGGCCCGAACCCCACTGTTGAGTGATTCTTCTTGAACGGGGATTGGCCCGAACCCCACTGTTGAGTGATTCTTCTTGAACGGGGATTGGCCCGAACCCCACTGTTGAGTGATTCTTCTTGAACGGGCATCCTAGGCAATGAGTGAAATCTACTCAATTAGGTAGTAGGGAAAAACCTAACCCCCTTGTTGAGTGATTCGCGTTGAACGGGTCAACAAGGGAGTGAGGAAAAACCTAACTCCCTTGTTGAGTAATTCTTGTTGAATAGGTGACATCAATTGGAACACAAAAGGCCCAACAAGGGAGTGAGATAAAACGTAACTACCCTCTTGAGTGATTCAACTTGAATCACTCAACAAGGGAGTTAGGTTTTTCCTAACTCCCTTATTGAGTGGATTTGTGTTTTGCCAAGATTCCACCGCCAATCGAAGCTGATGGCTGATCCAATCCAGCTGCGGAATCATGTGGGGACAATTCCTCCCCTAAATGCAAAACATCACCATCAGCGCCAAACAGGCAATAGAAGGGAGTGGAGATGGAAGAAAATGGCGAGTCCATGTAACCACACTTAATCGTGACATTATAGTGTCTCCATTTCCCACCAACAAAAAATGATAAACAATTTGAAAAAACATACTTAGACAAGTAGATTACTGCTTTCATAAAAGTGAGCATGTACATGCCCACAGTAATGGTAGCATCAAGCTGCGGAATGAATCTGAATCTGAACATATCTGAGCCCAAGGGCCCCAACAAAGATGTTGGTATATGGAGTCCGTAGCCTGATGTTAAATGGTTTTGAATGCCATTTAAAGTAAATTACACCTTCAGTATTTGAATGTGTTGAACAAAGTACGTTTCATTTAGTTACATGGGATCAACATGCGAGACAATAGTTTAGGCTTGTAATAAACGGCATTGAACTTTATTTGAACAAATTACGCGCTCCGGAGCGCGTAACGATTACGCGCTCCGGAGTGCGTAATTGACTGTAGTATTTAAATGTATTGAATAAAGTACATGTTTCTTACATTGGGTCCAATAATATAGGCCCTATAGGCTGGTACTAAATGGCTTTGAACTTTATTTGAACAAATTACGCGCTCCGGAGCGCGTAATTATTACGCGCTCCGGAGCGTGTAATTGACTTCAATATTTACATGTATTGAATAAATAGTACATTTTTCTTACAGTGGGTCAATATACGAAACAATACTATAGGCTGGTACTAAATGGCTTTGAACAAATTACGCGCTCCGGAGCGCGTAATTATTACGCGCTCCGGAGCGCGTAATTGACTTCAGTAGTTACATGTGTTGAAAAAAGTGCGTTTCATTTAGTTACATGGGATCAGCATATGAGACAATAGCTTAGGCTGGTACTAAATGGCTTTGAACTTTATTTGAATGGATTACGCGCTCCGGAGCGCGTCATTGTTACGCGCTCCGGAGCGCGTCATTATTACGCGCTCCGGAGCGCGTAATTGACTTCAGTATCTACATGTGTTGAAGAAAGTACGTTTCATTTAATTACATGGGATCACCAATACGAGACAATAGTCTAGGCTGGTACTAAGTGGCTTTGAACTTTGTTTGAGTGGATTACGCGCTCCGGAGCGCGTAATTATTACGCGCTCCGCAGCGCGTAATTGACTTCAGTATTATTTACATGTGTTGAAGAAAGTGCGTTTCATTTAATTACATGGGATCACCATACGAGACAATATAGTTTAGGCTGCTACGAAATGGCTTTGATCTTGATTTGGATGGATTACGCGCTCCGGAGCGCGTCATTATTAATTACGCGCTCCGGAGCGCGTAATTGACTTCAGTAGTTACATGTGTTGAAAAAAGTGCGTTTCATTTAAATACATGGGATCAGCATATGAGACAATAGCTTAGGCTGGTACTAAATGGCTTTGAACTTTATTTGAATCGATTACGCACTCCGGAGCGCGTCATTGTTACGCGCTCCGGAGCGCGTCATTATTACGCGCTCTGGAGCGCGTAATTGACTTCAATATTTAAATGTGTTGAAAAAAGTGCGTTTCATTGGGTCACTATACAAGACAATAGTTTAGGCTGCTACAGAAAAATTGAGCTAAATTCCAACAGTTAAAAGTGATTTTCTGAATGATATCAAATGGAGCTTTGGGACGACCCTGTGGAATTTTCTACAAATGATGATGACGATGAATCTAACACTGATGAACTCACAATGTTCATGCTTGTATGTGTATCACCCTGTCGGGGTCCACAAACGGATACTTCTGGTCCGGAACCCTGCGCTTTTAGTGCGGGGACTTCGTTCACAGTCGGACACTCAACTGGTCCGGGACCCAGTCAATGTGATTTAGGTTGAAACATTGTCTCGCCACATGATTGATGAATACAAAGCCTGTGGGGTGGGTGATCAACCTAATTTGGAGGCAGTCAAATTTTGAGCAAAGCTTCCTTTGAAAATCAGATTGGATTTCTGGCTGCAGTTCAGCATGTTAAGAATCAGTGACTAGTTTTGACCAAAACAGTGTAGGCCCTGTCAATTCAGATGGGCAGCTGTGCGCATTTCATGAATTCAGAACGTTTTCGAAATCTGTTCGGTCCTACTGTAGACGACTGTTACTGCACGGATGTCAGTGGATTGCATGCCTCCTCCAATTTTCGAACACTTTACCATGGAATCTCCAACAATTTTTGATGTGGGTTTTGAGTCAATGGACAGCTACTTCATTGCTTTTGCTTGCTTATAATTAGACTCAACGTCGGATCATTTTTTTTTAAACACCTGCCTCAGAACTGGATTTTTGAGTGGCGGTCGCAAATAAATGTTGTGCATATGCACTTACACTGGACTGGAGATGAAATTTGAATGTTCGAAATTATTGCGATCATCTCAAGCTGGTCATGACTACATATTCTTGTTATGCATATTGAGTCGAAACTTGTCTCAACCTTTCTGGTCAAGAGCTCAGCAACAACTGCAGTTCCGGAACTCAGATTTTCCACTTGCCAATGTGCTTGTGCGATTACTCATTCTTGACGATGATATGAAATCACAAATGATGGAATCACAAATGAGGTCTTGGCTGAAAGGCTTTATCGTACATCATCAGGTAAGTCTTGCTCATTCGTTATGCATTCATCGTCCTTGTCAATGGCATGAGTTGCTGATTCGGACATTTTTGGATGACAAGGTATTTACTCCCTGTAAAGCTACTCCAGTACAGACGGTACAACAGATTCGCAATTCAGTACCTGAGTGAATTTTTCGACATTATGCGTGGGGCTTAGATTTCAGTGCGAAACTCAGCACGGGTTACATATTACCAAAACCTAGCCGCATGTTCAAAAAGGCTAGACCCATTATCAACTATAGCACATCGTGGCCGCGGAAGTTGGGCCAAGCCATTGGTATTGCATTATTGGAGATACTCAACATTGTTTATTCTGACCTTTTGCAATTTCAGGATGTACACGCCGTACTTGAACAAATTCGTTTGATGTTTCAAATCATTGCTACTGATGAACGGACATTTGAAATCCATCAATCTGACATCGCTGGCTTCTACAATCAAGTGGAACGTGATCGAATTCTTCAAGCTGTTGATTTCGCAATTCATAGTTTCTTTGCTCTGCAGCGAATATCTTTGGAATCATCTATTCAGACACACAATCATAAGTTGGAACGCACACTACGCATTTTTCAGGGTTTTCGGTCAAGAGCTCAGCAACAACTCAAGCTCATTCTGCAGTTCCGGAACTCAGAATTTCCATTTGCCAATGTACCTGTGTGATTTTTATTTATTCGTGACGATGAGATGGAATTACAAATGCGGTCTTGGCTTAAAGGCTTTATCGTATAGTCTTGCGCATCGTTTTCAATTTTTCACTTTTCACATCACTCGTCATCGTCATGAGGTTCTTTTCGGCCAGGTATTCATTCTTTTAGGCAGGCTCTTTAGGTCAGTTTTCTTAGGTAAAAAACCAAGCCCTTTGCGGTTTTGCCCCATTTCGGGGCTAATGTGTGTGTGTACACCGTTATAACAAACGGTTTTAGTTCTTGTCATCGATCTTGTACTATTCAAAAAAAAAGCAGGGGGCAGAGGTACCCATGTCACTTCCTCTGCCAACGAAGCTGGGTGACATGTGGTAAGGATATAGATCAGGGACGCCTGATCTACGTACCTGCTATAGTTTCAACTGTTGACTTTCTGTTCTTGTTTATGAGCTGTGCGTTGTTTCTTCGATCGTGAATCTGTGCCCGCTGAAATTCTACTGCCAGGCAACTCAGGAAATCAGGCGAAGACTATGACATCCTTCACACTTTTTACTGGCCATTACCCCACAGTATGTGTAATGTGTGTGTAATGTGTGTGTAAACCAATACATATGTACATAATAACATGATATTGTATTTTTATCTGTCTATTTATCTGTCTGTTGATCTATTATGTGTGTGTGTTTGTGTGAAATGATGTGTATATCTATACGTAATCATGTATGTATGCAGGCGCGCATGTAATTGTGTATATATATATTATATAAATATATATAACATCCATCTATGCATACATGATCATACACGTATGTGACCGTATGTGGGTTGGTAGTGCAACATAATGCAACGACAGAACAGCATTCACACCTGAATTCTCAAGACATCTCAACTCAACTGCCGCATTTTTGGCTAAGCATCGCATCACAGGTTTGATGAGGTGCGTTGGTTCACGCCCCTCTTCATTATAAAGGGGAAAAAGGCCGACTCAGCCGCAGAGGGAGTCAGCATACCGACAGGGGTACTGTTTGTGGATGGCAACTTTGCCAACCAAGTGACGTCACTTTTTTTTGGATATCGGCCCACGCAGCTACAAAGCTGGCCTTTTTGGGATCCTTTGGTGGGTCGGCTTCCCCAGTGGGGGCCCCCGTTGGCCTATGCCAAAGTTCGCATGGGATCGGGGGTCTTCTGATTGTTGAACTTGTACAGGGAGCTCAAGGTTTTCCATCCCAGCTTCAGATCACCCATGGGGTCATTGCCTTGCACGGTCTTGTAGAGGTAGGAGTCCTTAGAATCTAAGCAGATGCACTGAGATGCGTTGAGGCTTGGGGTTTGGGAGGACAACCAACCTAACCCAAATGATATCTCCAAATGCTGTCTGTCACAAATGGTACAAGCTGAAATATCTGAAACCCATCTCTTTTGCATGGATCTTCTGATTGACACTAAACCCCGCAGCCTGATCAATACTGGCACCCCTCATTTTCTCCCCAAGTGCGACAGTCTATGCAGTGTCCCCTTGGCTGACGCTTCAAACATGCAACTTCGGAGTCAGCACCCGGTCCATGAGATTCAAAAATCTACTCAGAGTACGAAGACGGCGAAGGGCCGAGAAAGGATCACAAAGGAAGTCAGCCTGTTTCTGCACGCCAAATGCAAAGACAGCAGCATGACTTGCCACCACGGGGCCGCGGTGCTCTTCCTGCCGGACACCACAGAGGTTCACATCAGCCAAGTTTTCTGAGGCAGCCTGCGCCAGGGTCCCTAGAGGTGTTTTGGACAGATCCCCCGCAGCAAAGATGCCAGTCTCCTTCTGCAACTGGCCACAGTGAACGAAGAGCTTCTCCACTTTCTTGGTCTCTTCTAGCAAGACCTCCATACCTTCCTTCCTTTCTAAGTCTGTGTACTCCAACACCTCTTGCATCAGAGGTGCTCGTATGCCATGGTCATCTGGCATCTTCACCCTATCAATGATGCGAAGCATGCTAACGCCTCGCAGAGTGGCATGCACCAAATCCTCCTCAAATGACAGTTGGACCACTTCAGCTCCAACACATCCCCGCGGAAGATAGGTGGCTTGTGGGATGTCCACCGCAATGCCCAGGAAGCCCCCATGTTCTTCCAAAGCAAACTTCAGGGCCAAGTGCTGCGTTGAGCCTTGACGAAAGACTTGTCGCCGAAGCTGTCCAACTTGAGGTACCCATTGGATTGGAAGACGGATCACTGCTAGGGTGCGAAATGGGCTCAAGTCTAGGTCGTCCAGCTCTTCTAAGACCACATCATTGTAGCGATTTCGCAAAATCACATCCATGTTTTTGGGAATTTCCCCTGGCAAGCTGCGCCAAACATCTACTCCTCTCTGTGCTTGTGCCCTTCTTTGGGCCCTTTTACCCCTTCCAGCGGCCCTAGCGGCCACCAAGCACATCACAGGAGTGCACAGCTGCCAGCCATGGTAGGGCCTGGGCGACACCACCTTGGGTGTTGCGGCCGTGGCCGTGCTGGCCGGGCGGGCCGGGCTGGCCGTGCCAGGACCCGGTGGGAACAGCTCAGCGAGCATGGCAACTTGAGCACTCGGCCACTGGCGAATGGACCACTGAAAAGGAGTTGGAAATTCTGTTTAAAGGTGTTAAGACCTCATAGGCCTGGTGGAGAATGAAACTTAAGCTGATTCTCCAAATGCTACTTACCAACGTGATACCAACGTGCATTGGATCTTCCTATCAAGATCATTCAAGATCAGGTTGTTTTCTTGAACACGTCACGGTGACGTCACGGCCAAGTTTCGAAGGTGACCTTCTGCACGTACTCCTCCTCGCACAATTCCACGAAGCTCTCCCTGGCCGCATCGGAGGTGTAGAAGACCTTCTGCAACAAATCCAACACCAGGTAGGTAGGGCCGTACTTGCCGTCCCACTCCCTGGCGACAAGAGAAGCTTCATCATGAACAGATCCTCAAATGAGCTTTTCCGAACATGTGAACCCCAAAAATTATATGTGTTCGTACTGCATATTGACAGCCACCCAGCCACCCGTGGCTGCGCCTGAGGTGTTCCATAAGATCAGCCTCATCGATCATGCGGACGCCCTGCTTGGAGTTCTTCACAATGGTCTCCGCACACATTCCTTGCTGCCGCTGAAACACAGCGGATGGACCAAGTTGGTCCACTGCTGCGGTTGTTTTGAAATGTGTGAAAATGCTGAGATGTTGCGATGAGCTGGTGCATATCAAAGAGTACTAACGCGTACGAATTACGAATGCCTTGGGCTTGGTTTTTTTTTTTTGCGGCCTCGCGTGGTTTCACCACATTTTCTTGTGGTTTAATGCGGAATTTTATGCTCTGGCGCTGAGCGTCGACCGCTCTTGGCAGCAAAGTAGATGCCCTCGCCACTGCACTTGGTGACCTTTGTGTTCAAGAGTAAAAGAATGAAGAGATGCTGTGTTCGCCTTGAGATGCTATTGAGCCAATATTCACAATATAGCATCAAAATCTGCAGCGGGTATGCTTGTAAGTATGAAGAGCAAACATTGCATGACAGAATGCAAAAAGAGAGAATACTGCAACTTGGTGACGTAGCCTGCGGCGTCGCCAACCAGGATGGCGCGGTCCTGCGATGGGCAAGATACAGGATGCAGCCCAATGGTGATTTACTGGTCGATTTGATGGGATTTAATGGTGATTTACAGGATCTACCCTCCAAATCTACCTGTGATCCTAGAAATTGTGATTTTCCGTTGCTATGTTAATTTGCCACAAGGGCAGAAGGTCCTCCAATATATATATATATATATATACATATGTATGTATCTATTTGTGCATTTATTCATTTAGCATTTATTTATTTATGGGTGCATATTTTTTTGGTGAAATTGTTTTTCCCCACCTGCTAGGTGAGGGTTGTTAGATTTTATGTCAGTTGCCTGGTCCTCCTCGTCCTCCTCCTCCTTCTCCTCCTCCTCCTCTCGTTGTCCTCCTCCTCGTCGTCCTCCTCGTCCTCCTCGTCCAACTGCGACCCGCGATCCACAGTGTTCTCTGTCGGACCTCAACCACGACCATCCACGCCCAGTGTTCCCTGCCGGACCTCAACCACAACCATCCCCGCCCAGTGTTCCCTGCCGGACCTCAACCACGACCATCCACGCCCAGTGTTCCCTGCCGGACCTCAACCGCGAGTATCCCCGCCCAGTGTTCCCTGCCGGACCTCAACCACGACCATCCACGCCCAGTGTTCCCTGCCGGACCTCAACCGCGAGTATCCACGCCAAAAGATATGCCGCATAGAGTGCCAGAAGATATGCCAGATAGAATGTTAGAAGATATGCCAGATAGAATGCCAGAAGGTATGCCAGATAGAATGCCAGATAGAATGTCAGCTAGAATGCCAGAAGATATGCCAGATAAAGTGCCAGAATGTTTGCCAGATAGAATGCCAGCAGATTTGCCAGATAATATGCCAGAAGATATGCTAGATAGAATGCCAGATGGAATACCAGAAGATTTGCCAGATAATATGCCAGAAGATATGCCAGAAGATATGCCAGAACATCTGCCAGAAGATATGCCAGAACATCTGCCAGAAGATATGCCAGGTAGAATGCCAGAAGATATGCCAGATAGAATGCCAGATCGAATGCCAGAAAATATGTCAGATAGAATGCCAGAAGATTTGCCAGTAACAAAATGTATAAATGTCATGGTGGGGATCACACGAAGTAAAGTAATTGTTTTTGTTTATGTTTTTTCCCCGGCCGGGGCACTTTTCCTTGCTATTTTGCTAGTCCACATTCAGGGGCCCTGGACCGCACACAACGCATGTTTGACACCCAAGCGGCCAGAAAAATGCACTGTGCATCGGTTTTTCCATGGTGTTCATTGATTTACCCAAAGTGTTCATCGATTGTTCCATAGTTTTCATTGAGTTTGCCATGGGTTCAATTGGTGTTTCCATGGTTTCAATCGATTCTTAGATGCATAACATGCACCTGGTGAACATGTAGAATATAGGTTGAAGCACAACCGTGTTGGGTTTAAATAGTCGCATTGGATGCTATCATAGCGTTGGTTGGTTTAGGGTTGGTTTAGGGTCATATAGGGTTGGTTTAGGGTTGGTTCTGGGTTTATTTAGGGCGTATTTAAAGTTGGTTTAGGGTGTATTTAGGGTTATTTAGAGTTGGTTTAGGGTTTATTGAGGGTTATTTAGAGTTGGTTTAGGGTTTATTTAGGGTTGGTTAGGGTTGGTTTAGGCTTGCTTTAGGGTTTATTTAAGGTTTATTTAGTGTGGGTTTGGGGTTTATTCAGGGTTATTTAGGGTTGGTTTAGGGATGATTTAGGTTGGTTTAGGGTTTATAGAGTTTATTTAAAGCTGGTTTAGGGTTTATTTAGGGTTGGTTTAGGGTTATTCAGTCTAGGGTTGGTTTAGGGTTTAGGGTTGGTTCAAGGTTTATTTAAGGTTTATTTAGGGTTGGTTTAGGGTTTATTTGAGGTTATTTAGGGCTGTTATTTAGGGTTGGTTTAGGGTCTATTTAAGGTCTGAGGGTTGGATTAAGGTACATGTAGGGACACAAGGTGTGTATAGATAGATAGAATAGAATAGAATAGAATAGAATAGAATAGAATAGAATAGAATTAGAATAGAATAGAATAGAATTAGAATAGAATATATAGAATTGAATAGAAAATAGGATAGAATAGAATAGAATAGAATAGGAATAGGAATAGGATGGTATAGGAATGGGAATGGAATAGAATAGAATAAGAATAGAATAGACTAGAGTAGAATAGATTAGATTGGATTGGATAGGATTAGATTAGATTAAATTAGATTGATAAATTAGATAGATTAGATAGATTAGATAGATAGGTAGATAGATTAGATAGATTAGATAGATTAGATAGATTAGATAGATTAGATTAGATAGATTAGATAGATTAGATAGATTAGATAGATTAGATAGATTAGATTAGATTAGATCAAGTTAAGTTGGGATTGAGATTAAGATCAAAATTAAGATTAAGATGAGATTAGATTAGAAAGATAGATTGATAGATTAGATAGATTAGATAGATAAAATGAGATTAGATAAGATTAGATAAGATTAGATTAAGGTTAGATTAGATTTAGGTTAGATTTAGGTTAGATTTAGGTTAGATTAGATAGATAGGTAAAGCATGGTAAAGCTACAAAAGCCATACACCCACAAAAGCCACAGAAGCCACAAAGCCAGGCTGGAAAACAAAAAAAAAACATCACCCGTTATTTATTTATATCTATTTATATTTGTTATATTTATTTTTATGTTCATATTTTTTATGTTTACATTCATAAACATATATTATCATATCTTTATATTGTTTCATTTTCATTTATATATGATATGTATATTTATGTGTATATATGATGTGCATAGGTTTATTTATATTTTTTAATTATATATATATATGTAGTCATCCTGGAGAAGATAGAATATGAATATGGAGTTTTGAAAATAGTCCCATCCCATTTCAGCATTTTTTTTCGAACATTCCACATTCGATCTAGTATATGTACTCTGATTTAGTATTTGTATGAATCTGTGTTTTAATAGCGGTCATCCAAATTCATTGGGAATCCTTCGCCAGAAAACACTGAAAAACACACGCCACCAGGCCCAGGTGGCTGGAACTCATCTGTGGAAATGGCTGGGTCCATCTCCAGTCCTTTACGCGCCAAGGGCGGGGATGCTCTGGGATGGGGCGCGCCTCAACCCGAATGATCTCGCCACCATCAATGCGGGTGGCTGCCCTGTCACGGATGCCCTGCTGGTACCTGCAAACGTACCAAGGGGATTGGATGGGGGCTGGGGAGTTATGGTCCAAGGGCTGGGATTGGAGCGGATTCATATATCTTATTGCTCCAGTTTGCTAGAGAAAGCCTTAAGTGTGCCAAGTCATTGCTTGCCTCGGCAGCTTCCATTTCCACCACCCGATGGTCCCATGGTCCCATGGCCTTTGAATGCCCTTCTTGTCCACCACTGTGCCAGTGCCCACGGCCACATGATCGCACTTGGGGAAAACCCAGGCATAGAAGTCCGGAGACACGTCTTCACCCACATACATCTCCGCACGGTCCTTGGACCAAGGTCAAGGCCAGAAAATTCCGGATTTGGGGCCAAACTGGATTGACACTGACCCCAATCAAACCTACGCGTGGTCGTCTGTCCTTGTAGTAGTCCATCTTCTGCTCAGGGATCTTCATGCGCTCCTGACAGCTTTGACGGAAAGGGCAGGGACTGAATCGGAAAGACATCCAAAGCCCCTTCAAAAGTGTCGTCAATTCACGTTGATCGATGTCAGACACCATTTCACCATTCCCCCCTATATCAACAACCCAAAAAACATATAGGATGGCCCTCCATGGCCTGGAAGGCGATGGCGTACTCGTAGTCTCCGGCCTCGATGTCCTTCGCCACGCGGCTGTTCGCCCCATCCGCACCGATGACCACGTCCACCTCCAGGCTCTTCTTCACGCCTTTCCGGGCATTGCCTTGGACCCAGAGGGCGGTGGCAATCAACCCAAATATCTGAGAGAAGGAGACCGGTAAATTATATTATATATATATATTATAATATATATATATATATATGGATACATACTGTGTATGGATGTATATGTTTGTATGCAACGTGTGTGTGTGTGTGTCTCTCTCTCTCTCTCTGTCTCTCTCTCTCTCTCTCCATCGCCTTCAGACCAAGTCTGGCCCAGCCAGTATATGTATATAGAGATAAATCCCAATATTATACAATATATTTGCTCTTATTGTAGCAGCATGGATATATCAATATAGATATAGATATAGATATACTGTAGATATAGATATAGATATAGATATCATACACGTCGCAAATATATTCACACCTTGCTGGCAGGTGTCCCTGCTCATCCTCGTAATCATTGTAGGTCAGAACATAGGAATCACCCTTCTTCTCTGGCAAGGTCATACCTGTGCGTGAGAGCCATCCAACATCCACGAAGTATCACGAAGTCATGATGAACACAAATGAAAATGTGGGTTAGCATGATCTAACCATTACAAATTTATAATGGCACCATCAAACAATAAATTGATATAAATTGTGCAATATGAAAAACATTGAAAAACATTGAAAACCTGTATAGCAGTAAACCCAATCATCAACCTCCAGCTTGGGAGGTTCCAAAACCACCCATTTCTGGCGAAATTTGGCATTGTCTACATATTATCGGGCCACAGCCGAGGCGCCCAAGAACAGCCCGTTGATCAAGGTGGCTCCGTTTTTCTTGGCCCTCTGCCGAAGGAAATCGTCCAAGACCTCTCGGCGGACCATGCCAATGTACTCATCATCCTGGGGAACGAGCAAAATCTCGGAGTTGGGAGATGCGAAACTTCCACGGAAATTGAATAATTTAAATGAACGTGAGCTATTTTAAGCCCAAAAGATGCAAAGGATGATGAAGGGGGACCGTTTGAGAATCAACAGTGGGTCCCAGCAAACAATGATAAACAACGTCGGCGAAGAAAGCGTCTCCATCTTAGATGTCTTTCATTGTCTTTACCCACCATGTCTATTGAGGTATATAATTGAGATGAAGATTGCATTGACCCTCGTGTCCTTCAAGGTCTGACCAATTTGAACCTCCTTGTTGGTGGGTGAGATCATGGTCATCTTGCGCACCTGCCGATCCACAATGTTCTTTGGCAGGTCGAATTCATCAATCATACACAGTGGGATGGCTCCACCACATGGCTTGCAGTTGTCCATCTTTCTCTCGATCAAATATGTCTCGACTCCATCCTTTGCCAGCTGATCTGCAGCACTGGCACCTGCGGGTCCACCACCCACCACTGCCACTCGCAGCTTGCGGCCCTCAGGGAAGTTGACACCTGCGCACACCACCACCTTGGCATCCCTCAGGCTGCGGTGGTTCTTCACTGCGCTGACCTTCACCCCCTTGGCCAAGGTACTGCGCTTGGAGCGTCGCACTGCCCCAGCCACCCCAGCTGCCGCAGCCGCGGTGGCGGCCACAGCGATGCCAGAGAAGCTGGAGAGGCCCGAAGCAGGTGCTGGAGCGCTGGGGGCCAGGGCGGCTGGAGCAGCAACGCGGGACTGAAGGGGAGTGGCGGACTGGACGACCAAAGATGGCATGGCCATGACGCCTGACATCGTTAAAAACCAAAACAAAACTAGTTGCGGTGCAATGCTTTCTGCTTAGCCTTGGGCCGAGACGTCAAGAAGGCAGGAGGTTGCTGAAAAGTTGGACATTCTGTCTAAGAAATGCTTTGAATGAACCTCACCCGTCTAGTCGCTAGAGCTTCCGACCAAGAGACAGAGAAACAAAGGGAAAGCACGCACAGTGTCAGACAATCAAATTATATATATGTATATGTATGTGTGTGTGTGTTTGAGTATGTATATATATATATATATATTTATTTATTTATTTATGTATCTATTTATTTATTTATCTATTTATTTATTTAAACATGTGTGTTATTCTAGCCCTTGAAGCCCTGGTTTTTGAGCGTAGAACATCGAACGAAGCGCCTTGAGCTCCGCCTCTCGACGAGCCAGCTCCTCTTGGACCATGAGGCATCAGCGAGTGATGTCAGGTGATTGAAGATTTTTAGATGCATTTAGGGTAGTTTATCCTTGTTTATGGAATTTTATGGTTGATCTTTCTGAAGCATCAGCCATTTCTGTGGACCGATAGGAACCTCCCGGTCATCCAGTTGCTCCTCCTTCTGCACTCCTAGGCTGTCTCTTTGCTCCACCAGCCTGGGGCTCGGGAAGACAGCTGGAATCTGAGAAGAAAATATACAAAAATGCAATCCAGACCTCCCATGACTTCGCCATTTGTAGATTGCGTTCTTGTTCTAATTCTAGGGCCTAGATTCTAAGGGTTGTGCAATTCCCATCTTGAATTTGCTCACGGGAGCCCGCGGATTCTGGTCAGATTCGAGTATCAGACCATCTGGGATATCCAATGTTGACATATGTTGACCCCGACCCATACCGGGCCCATACCCATATTGCCAACAACCCACGTTTTGGGTCGGGTCCATGGATGTCGCTAAAGCTCTGCCCAGCTGCTCCTTTTGAAGGTCAGCCAAACCTCTGTGGCCGGTGCTGCTTGAAGGAATACAGTTTCATCGAATATCTTGATATATCTTGATACTCTCGTCTCTCATCTCACCTCTCTATACCTCTCTTCTCTCACCTCATCTCATCTCTCACCTCACCTCATGTCTATCTCTCTCTCTCCCCTTCGTTTTCTCGCCAAATGTGCTATCTTTTATGCACAACTACCCGCGTATATTTTATGTGCATACTGGTATACACTGGTAACAACAAGCTCGGCTCTTGGAATCTGGGACTCCGATGTCACCACTGTTCTCCCGTAAGGTATTTTTGCGGCGCATTGCAGCATTACGCATTGCGCAATGATGATAAATCGAAAACAGAATCCATGATTTGTCCTCTAAATGGTGGTGAATATATGTGAATATATGTGAATATCACATCATACGAGTATCACGTCCCAGATCTTAGCAGCGACTTTGATTGCGAAAAACCGGGGCGCCAGAGTTTCGATCCGTAGCATCCATGTATAAAGCCATCTCTGATGTTTCAAGCAGAAGTTCTCCCCTCCAGTGCCCTCACACTATCACCGACCATAGCCGACATCCTCAACCCGATGGCCAGGAGGCAGCCCGAGATCTCTTCCAGCTTTTGCATCGAACCTCACCCAAGTTCTTGAATCTTGAGATTTTCTGAGATCTCTGAAAACCTTCCCAGGTTTTCAATCATTGAATCATCCCTTCTCCGAGAAAAAATGTATCTAACAACCCCTAAAAAAATAGAAAACCATGTTGGTTTGATCTTGTTGGGGGTTGCTATACTGTAAAACACACACACCTTGGCAATGGATGCCACGGGATCATGGAAAATCTGAGCGGCCCCACTCGGCGCACCATTGGCCGCCAGGACTTTGAGCAGGGCCTCGGTCAGCCTCGGCCCAACAATAAACCGACCATTCGGGGATGGTTCATACCATACACATGGTGATTTTGGGGATGGTTTAGGGTTTTGGATTTACCACATTCTGGGGTATACGGTATGGGTGAAAAATTGGGCACTAACCCACCAAACTGTTTTTTCAATGATTGTCTGAATGAGTTGATCATTCTCGTCCATACGCGTATTCTCTTTGCCCATTTCTACCACCAGGTGACCAGGTGGAACTGTGGTGGATACATACTAAAATGGTAACCAAAAGGGGTGGTTCTACTTGGCTCTATCATATGAGGCTAAGTACAGGAGCTTCAGTCTCCATCTGGTGGTGAAATGATCAAATTCCCTCTGGTTGGTATAGGCCATGACTATGTTCTGAACCTTAAGAGGTGCTGGAAAAAGCACCTGTAACACTTGGTGTTGGCAAACAGTGAAGTACTCCGTTGTCGAAAGACCATTAAGACTTACTGAGCTAAGGATTGATTACACTCTGGTAATTCAACATAGTTGTTGAAAATGGCCCATAGAAATAGTTGATTTAGCTATAAAAAAATGGTGATTTTCCAGCTCGCAAGCTGTGAGTTTACCAGGTATCCAGGATCGCCGGGTTTCCAAACTCATCTCGGGTAATGTCCTCCTCAGGCATCTGAAGGGTCTTTTGCCTGAAGTTGTTTGGGATCACCGGATGACAAATCATGATTTGTATTACGTTTTTCGATCTTTTGGGACTACTCTATTTCTATATATATATATATATACATATACATATGTATATACATATGTGTGTACAGTATATTGATTATATTATACTCTTGAAATCTTTCAGAAAGCATTATATATCCAGTCCCCGCCTCAACCAGTCTGCTACATGTGGTGCGCTCCCAAACTTCACCCCCGGGATGCTCTTTGCCTTGGATGTTGGAGCAATCCCTGTGTCACCACCAAGTTTGTGCGAAAGCGTGAGTTCAAATAATAGATTGATGACGATTTTTATTATATATTATTATTATCATTAATAATGAGAATGATAGTTATATTAGTTATAATGCGAATGATGATAACAATAATTAATAGTAATGATGATGAGATATTTTTTACAATTTCCTTTCACACCAATCTCCGATCTCATTTCGAAGTATCCAGGATTCACCTCCGGTTGATGCCTGTGACAGTTGAAAATATGGCTGTGGGGATCCGTGGGTGGTGGGTCAAAAGCCATGGAACCCCATGGAACCCCACTGGTACATGGATGTTCAGTACCTCCAAGAATGTGCCATTGGCCCAGACTGCCACAACATGCCATAACATCATCCAGGCCCAGAACCAAAATCTGGATAAGTTGAATCACCAAACTGAGAAGTTGGGCCATTTAATCGTAGTTAATCTCGATGATCAATGATGTTCAAAATCATACCCCCGCAGGTGATTCATATAGAGTAAAATAGATATATGTTTCATGCTGCTAATGCTGCCCTTCTGACTGCAGCAAGTGATTATTCGAAGGAAGTTTAGAAGTCAAACTTCCGACAATATGGACAGATGAAAAGCAGAGCTGGGAAGAGGCAGAGAGAAGAGAAAGATTAGAAGAAAGAAGAGTAGAAGAGAAAGAGTAAGAAGAAAGAAGATGGAGATGCGCGAAAAGGTAGGAAAGTCGCGAAACACTGTGTTTTTCCAATGGTTTGGGGCTCCGGAGGGTCGAAAAGTAGGCTCGCTAAAGCGGCGGGTGCGGAGCCAGCTGGCCAGATGAGAGATGAAAAATTGCACGCCGTTGTGGCGCGAAGCACATTTCCAAGTGAAAATGTACAAAACACACCATTCTCGGACCACTGTTGGAAGTTGAGATGTCAAAAAAGTGCACGCCGTTGTGGCGCGAAGCACATTTCCAAGTCAAAATGTACAAAACACACCAGTGTCGGACCACTTTTGGAAGTTGCGGATGTCAAAAAAGTGCACGCCGTTGTGGCGCGAAGCACATTTCCAAGTCAAACAAAATGTACAAAACACGCCATTCTCGGACCACTTTTGGAAGTTCAGATGTCGAAAAAGTGCACGCCGTTGTGGCGTGAAGCACATTTCCAAGTCAAAATGTACAAAACACCACATGTTCGCGCCACTTTTGGAGGTTCGGATGTTGAAAAAGTGCACACCGTTGTGACGCGAAGCACATTGCGAAGTCAAAATGTACAAAACACCACATGTTCGCACCACTTTTGGAGGTTCGGATGTCGAAAAAGTGCACGCCGTTGTCGCGCGAAGCACATTTCCAAGTCAAAATGTACAAAACACCACATGTTCGCGCCACTTTTGGAGGTTCGGATGTCGAAAAAGTATACGCCGTTGTGGCGCGAAGCACATTTGGAAGTCAAAATGTTAAAAACACCAGGGGTTCGGACCACTTTTGGAGGTTCGGATGTCGCTTCGCTTCAATACACTACACTACAGGACATTACACTACACTACATTACACTCCAGTACACTCCACTACATTAAATTACACTACACCACACTACATTACATTGAATGACACTGCAACACAGATAGACAGGTAGACAGCTAGACAGATAGACAGATGAAAGGGAGAGATAGATAGACAGGTAGGTAGATAGATAGATAGGTAATTAGATGAAAGAGAGAGAGAGAGAGGCTAGCTGGGTAGATGAGATAGATAGATAGATGGCTAGACAGATAGACAGACAGAAAGACAGACAGATCGATAGACAGACAGACAGACAGACAGACAGATAGATAGATAGATACATCGATAGATACATAGATCGATACATGGAGAGATAGATAGATAGATAGATAGACAGACAGACAGATAGATAGATAGATAGATCGATCGATCGATAGATAGGCAGAAACACTCAATCACCTTTCGATCCATGAGTGGCTTCGCTCTGCCATCCCTGATTCACAACAACCAACCTATAGGTTTCCTATTTTTGAAACTTCCGACACCGCCTTGCGCGGTACTACTGGTATTATACCTTTGTCTGCCAATATCCTCTGGTAATTTAACATAGCTATTGAAAATTGCCATTTATAGTGGATTTTCCCATGAAAAATTATGATTTTCCATAGCTATGTTAGTTTACCAGAGGGTAATCCCATGTGTTTTCCCATGTTTTTCCACTTTCCTGAAAGCCTAATATGGCTATGGCATGCCATGAAGGGCACCTGGGAGGGACCCCTGGGATCCCCTCAGGTCCTGGCATCAGCTGCCGACTCTTGTGGCTGGGACTCCCAAGTCTCACCGCACCTATTATCCACACAACGGGCACATCCATTGGATGGGGGGAAAAAATGTGGAAAAACATACTGGAAAATGATGCAAAATGAGGCTCATGTTTTCTCATGTTGTGAAAATATTAGTTCATGATCTTCTTGGCGATTCTCAGATCTTAGATGAACGGTTCATGAACGTCAATTTTCTTCCCAAGATCTTAGTTCGCAAAGGTTCACCAAATGATATCGATGGCCATATCATGGTCATATCTGACCCACCAGCACCAGGCAGTCGCAAATGCGGCGACCCATGGGCCGCGCCTCTCAACCTGCGAGCGCCTGACGCCCAGGGTGCTTTGCAATTCGCTCATCTCATCGGCGGTGATTCTGAGGGTTGTGTTTGTCTTGTGCTCTGCATGGGTGTATGATGTATGTGTCTATGCATGCGTATCTCTATATGTGTTTGTATACGTATGTATGTGTATGTATATATATATATATATATCTGTGTGTGTATGTGTGTGTGTCTGTGTGTGTGTTATTGTATAATCATTCTGTATAACATAATGAATGTTGGTCGTGTCTCAGCGGAGATCCTCCCAGTGTTGCCAGAGTTGCTATTCCTCGTTCCTACTTGCAAGATCCTGCAATCATGCTCCCGCACTTGCCACGAGTGCAGCAAGGTGCTGACCATGATTTGAGCCAGTGCAGCCCTGAAGCACACCCTGGAGATGTTTCCAAGATCACTCTTCAGACTCTTCAGCTCAAGGTGGTAAACCATGGTAAACCTAGAGGCCAAGGTAATGCCTGGCTTGGCCCCAAAATCTCCGGAAAATGTGATCGCATGCTTACGAGTACCTATGAGTACCTGTTTGCAAACGCAAGAGTAAATTTCCAGCTGAGATGGCTTAATTACACTATCTACTATCTACAGATATCTACAGTGTTCCTGGCAAAGTTTGAGATGACTTGGACCTACCGGACCTACCGGTTCAATTCCTACGATGTTGTCCAATGTTTGAAAGGGATCCACATTTGAGACCTCCTCCGAAAGCGCTTCCGAACCGGTCGTTTGACAGCGTTCAGCCCACCCTGGCCAACCCATCTGACCTTTGCCAACCCCGCAGCGTCGGGCGGTAGCAAGGCTGACCCCTGATCATTGGAGTGGCTCATCTGGGCAGGGTTCCCAGAACTCTTCGGAATTCAGATCCATCAAGTGGAAAATTATGATGAAAACATGTTTGAAGCCTTAGCTTTGCCGAAATGCTCATGTTGACAATGAGTGGAATATGTTAATGTTAGAAAGTCAACTTCATTTGGAGAGATTGGGCATCCCCATTTTCAAATGCAGGATGCTCCAACCATAGCCTTGCCTTGCTATCTGCCCAAATGTCCTGCCCGGGGAGCAGAATGCCAGTGGGCTGGGCTCGATGAACTGAGAGAGTCTGAGAGACCCCGCCTTGTCCACTTTTTGGAAAACTTCTTTGAAGAAGGAGCTCAAGCTGCTGGTTGACACCTCAAGGCCGGCATGATATCAGGATTCCAACACTCAATTCCTGATTGAAGATACCTTGGACCACTTTGGGCCAACACTGACCCTTGCAATATCCCTCAATGAATTCGTCTCATTGTACCTGGATTGTACCCATTGAAGCTCTGAGTGCTTCGAATTTCCCTTTTTTCTCCGCCATGGACGGGAGAGATACGCCAGTTCAAGGCAAATACTAGGCAAATCTGCAACAACTCGCATGAAAAGATCGAGCTTTGGTGCAGAAGGACACTACAACACAGG